>JBBPFP010384015.1:0-17002 GCA_037974795.1 Kaempferia galanga | reverse complement strand
GCTCGGTCAACACCATGCCAGCTCGGGTCTGCTCCTCTCTACCATTCGCTAGGCCAGTACCGTATCAGCTCAGCTCTCCTCCCTCTCCAGCCCAGTCTTTAGCGACCAAGTTGATTGTGCTCCCAACTATCCGTTTCTTTTGGACCGATGCCGGATCACTTACCATAGTTTAACACTGCCGGATAACTTAACATAATATTCTTTCTTTATTAGGGACCGGCCTAACACAATCTAGCACATTAAATATTAATCATGCATCAAAGTCTCTTCCCCGACGTGAAGTCCTATCTCTCACCGACCAGAATAGTTTGATTCCCCACGCTTACCTCATGCCAAACCTCGATTAGCTAGTTGGGCAAATAAAAATTTAAGCATGCTGCATCACCCATTTAGGAGAGAGAATCCTCTGATTTATAAATTATAAATTTATCATGATTTATAATGATCTGTACCATTGGTGTAGATCAGACAATAATCTATTAGACATTTGATCTATACCATTATAGATCAGGATAAATTTATAATTTACAAACTAGAGAATTTTACCTGCCAACTTAGCTTAGCGCGGTAGAGAAAACGGTGAGCCTCGCCAAATAATTATTAATTGTCGGTGAAATGCCGCACTCACTGAACGTGTCATTTTGTCCATATATTTGGTGCAGAAAAATTATACAGTGACGAAAATTCCAAGCAACTGCATGAATTAAATAATTAAGGCGTGGCGAATCTGATTGGGCGATCCAAAGTGGTCAACTTTGTTTGGAGTTGAAAACTTAGGTGAGACTCGTATTCTATTTCCAATTTCAATTTTTTTTTCCTTTTAAATAGTCACATTGTTCACGCAGTACGACGAGTACCTAAATAGCAGAAAGGGACATGCTCTTTAAGGTCTATCGTGGGAGCTCGGAATAGTACGTAAATAATACAAAGAGACTAGGTCTTAGGGTATTCATAGTGAAGGGCGTGACATCAGAGAGCTGGAGCTCCCTCTAGAATATGAAAATTTTTAATAATTATTAATGATATTAATTTATGAATTTAAATTTGATAAAAATTTAATTATACATAATATAGAATAGGACTGAGAACTAAGAAATATATATAATAAATAAAAGTACAAGATCATGAATGAGTTGTTGAGAGATTTATTGGTAATGAAAAATATATAGTGTTTTTACTTTTGACGTAGTATGAATGCGATAATGAAATATCTCTCCAAGAGCTTATGGCTAATTGCATTTGCATGTCTATTATTGAAGAAGCAACCCACCTTAAAGATTGGGCTGGACCCATGAGCAATTGCAAGTCTAATAGGGATGACAATTAGATTCTATCAAATAATAGGTATTAGAATTTTTAGATTTGATCGGATCTGATAGAATCCTCCTACTCACATATATGATCCCGAATATCGGATTAAATATATTGATGTTTAATTTGCTAATTTTTATCTTTAATTTTTTAATTATATTTTTTAAATTGATAAATATCTATAGCTCATCGAAATAATTTAAATTTGAAGAAAAATATAATTATAAACGGTAATAGGATATTTGGGTAAAATATGGATATCTAATCCCAACATATAGAGGATTTGTTGAAGTCCAACCCCTTGCCGATTATAATAATATCTACCCGCCGATTATAATAATATCTACCCCGCAGTAACCAACTCAACTATACCCAGTGGCGAATTACACCTTTACTACAAGGAAAAAAAAAGAGAGGTTCAACTTCTTGGACCCGGGCCCAAGCTCACAAGACACAAAAGCCCACAATCTTCAACCCTTTTACATTACTTGCTGTAGATGTAGGAGACAAAGGCGATTTCGTTACTGGGCCCAAACTAAGGCCCGTTAAGTAGTTCATAAAAAAGATTTGTGAATCAGAATTATTAAATCGCGATATTTCATAGAAAAGGTGCGGTTCAAGCTTGAGAGCGTGATTTTGCTAACCTGTCAACGTGATTTGCGCATTCAAAATTCAAAATGTCTCATAATTAACTCGAACTCACCTACCCTCATCGCGATTGGCGTTCGGATTCAAAATCACAGTCAATATGATAAAGCTTTGACTGGGTAATCATTTTTTAATAATCTTACGTATATCCGTACGCTTGGGAGAGCATTGTGTAAATTCCCTCTCACCTTTCTTCCACTAACCCGCCATCATCGTCTTAATAAATATCCGACAGAGGGAGCGTATTTCACTTTGCCCATTAATATTTTTCAAATTACAATTTATCTTTCGAAACGATGGCAATTGGCAAAGAAAAGGGTGAAATAGAGAGGTTTATAAATTCGCAAGGGCACAACGAGAAATTTTCTGCGAAAGAACGAGAAAGTCCATAGTCACCAAACCCCCACCGCCCTCCAGCACCCCTCTGCAACTGCTCTTGCGACTCGCTCGGCGAGAGGGCGACTTGTCGCCCAAAATCACACCATTGCAATTTCCGGATTCTCTCGTTGACTCCATTTGGAGGCCAATCTGAAGTCCTTTCTTGCTTCATCGCTTGTGAAATCCTGTGGATTGCTCTCCCTGTCGATGAAGATCCACCTCGTGTCCCTCTGATCCCAGGAAGAAGGTAGCTAGATCTTTAATCTGCTCCGGTGTTAATGGATCTATTTGTTTGGTGAATTTTTTCGTTTCTTGCAGCTTTTTTCGAGAGGTCAGTTGTGGTGGAAGATGGTGGAGTCAGGACCGGTTACGCCCGGACAGGTATGATGAACATTTTCAGTAGTAGGAGGAGTTTTGGTTTGAGTCAAATTGGTGTGTTGTTAAGTTTGTCTGTTTGATTCAGGTAGTAGTTCGATGTAGAACCATTTAGTCGGCGATTCTCGAATCGATGCGAAAAACCGTCCTTTGTGCTTGTAATTAATGAAGCTCGGCCTAATTTAGAAAAACTGCTAAGCTCAATTCTTTTTCCTTTTTAGCTTTGGGTTAAGATGCGTTCGCACTTACTTGAATTCTCCCTAGTGTTTGGTGGGTGCCCATGACAGTGTTGCACACACACTGGAAGTATACGATGCTCAAGAAAAATGATGTTTCATAAGAACTAGGATCTTGTGATGAGTTACACTACCGATTAAGACCTTTTTAACTTGCCAAAGATGTAGTTGAAACTTTTAATTTTGTTATGAAGAAAATACTTGTAGAACATTGTCTGGCTGACATATATCCACAATGCTAGTCTCTTGAATTTAGTTCAAGGCCAGAGTAATATTTTTGGAAAATATTATGTATAATTTGATTATGTATTTATGTATCCACAATGTTCTGGATGAGAGATAATTATGTATTTATTTAATTTGATTAGGAATCAAAGCTGTAATTGAGTTGAATATTTGACATAATTTTACTTCTCCGCATAAAGTCCTGATCAGATCCAAAATATGCTTGTTCCAAAGCTAACCTTGTTATCTTATGTATGACATAGGTTATTGTCTATTGCAGGTTTCCTTCTTGCTTGGATATCTCCCTATTTTTATTGCATGGATATATTCGGAATTTCTGGCGTACCAAAAATCTTCCTTCATCACAAAAGTGTAAGATTTCTACAGTGAATACACTAAATGAGGTCTTCATTCTGAATAATGTACATTTTTTTCCCTACTAGATATTGTACATCCACTTTAATATGTTATAGTTTCAAACTTACTGATAAGGACCCAGTGAAACACAAATTCATTATATGGAGGGTTAAATTGTTAAACACAATTTGCAACAGTGTAGGTAAATTTGAACCTCCCGAAGTGTGCTTGTCAATGCTATTTGAATTGATTAAAAAAAATATAATAAAGAGGCTATCTGAATTTGAAACATGTGGAGTTTATCGCCACTAATGAGAGGATTTTTGTCATGATGTTTTAAATCACAAACATTCAGCTGTAAGTCAAATGCATGTGTGAACAACCTTAATTTAAACTGAGTGCCATAATTTCCTATTTTTGTATATATATACAAAAAAAAAAAATATTGTCAGTCATGGCGTAAAAGGAGATAAAGCTCAATGACATAAAAGGATCTATATAGCCGACCCCACATAGTGGGATAAGGCTTGGTGGTTGTTGTTGTTCCTTCATCCATCATAAGTCTTTGGTAATGAGAAAATACTGTTAGTCAATCTAGTGTATTGTTTGTTTAAGAGAACTAATTGACATGGGATTTGGAGTAACTTCACTTTGAAGATTATATGAGAATATTTTCCAGTTTTTCGTATTTTCAATTTCTATATGTTATGAATACACTACTGATATGTCAATTTGGTCATATGTTATCTTGTCTGATACAGTCATTCAGACACAAATTTAGCTGACCTGGAGCAAGAAACATCCAAGGGAAATGATAGGGATGCTTTAATGGAAGGAGGCATATCAAGATCCTCTTCTATAAGATCCCGACATACATCAGTCAGGGCAAATTTATTTAGGTCGGTGAATGAATTTTCTACTTTTATATATATGCTTGTAAAAAATGATATTATTTTTTTTCTGACATTGACACATTCTAGGTTTATATCAATGGACAAGCCTTTTTTGCTTGAACATAGAGCATTATTGAGAGCCATGTATGTCCCTCCTTTTTATCCTTCAATTTGGTAGGTTTTGGATGTTTGACTACTAACCTTTGGTTAACTTGCTAATGTTATTCAGGGCAGAATTTGGAGCTATTCTTATTTACTTCTACATCTGTGATCGAACAAATCTGTTTTCACAAACCACCAAGGTTCTTGAGTGCTGCTTTATTGTTATTTTTGTTGAATCTTGAATAAATTGATGATGCAGAATTTATTATTATAGTTGAACAATAACAGGGTGCTTATGTGCAATCCATAAAGAATAACTATTCATTTTCTACAAAATAAACTGAATAAAATGTGTTAAACCATGCCATATATATTAACTTCAGGATATTGCCAGAAATGAATCATTTCAATGCCCATCAATATTTCTTTTGTATGAATTACTTTTAAGTCCCTATCTTTTTACATTGGCACTAGATGGACTACCTAATCATATATCACTGGATATTATTTCTAGATGATATTATGTGAACTAATGTGAGTGTGGGGGCGGGATTACGCATGATAAAAATTGATTATTTGAAATGTAGTTTCAACAATATAAAATAAAAGGATAATTTTTTGTAAGATGAATGAATTGATATGAACTCTCTTGTAAGAAAGAGTTGTAGAGATCCCGGATTTGTTATTCAATGAGAAGGGAATGTGGATGAAGATACGTTAACAGGATAAAAAATGAATGGCTGAAATAGAGATGAGAGTCTATAGGTGTGGTCCTTACATAACCCTTATGCCAAAAAGGAAATTTTGATTGTGGTATGGTACATCATAATATATGTATCGAAAGTATTAGGACATTAAGAAGCAACATAAAAGTTAGAGTAGCTGATATGAGTGCTACGATGAGCATGTGAAATTACTAGAATGCATAAAACAAAATATTAGTTATTCTAGAGTAATTAGGATCAGCTCAAATATATGATAAATGGGGGAAAATAACTTGAGACTATATAGACATATTAAGAAGCAACCTATAGCTCCTTTAGTTAGAAGATTCGTATCTAGTAGAGTGGAAGGCATAAAGGTAGAGGAGATAAATTAAAAATATTATTTAATATATATTTAAGTGAGTTGAATATAACTAGAGATACAGCTTTGAATGGAGCTCAATGGAATCCAATAAGATTCATATACCTAACCCTAAAAAGTTAGGACAAACTTAGCTTGATGATGAAGACAATTTAAAAGATCAAAAGTTTTCCTATGTTGTTTTGTAGTAACGAACAAATCATTTAATTTCAAAGAAACTCTATGGGTTTGATTGATTGGAGACTTTAGACTCAGATTTTATTGTCCTCTCCTTCATATTCTTCCTTGTTGTACTTAAAATTGGAAAATAAGAAAGAAAAAAAAAAAGATTCTTGAAGATGGACATGTTGCATTTTTTAGGTTTTTGATTATCGTCTGATTAGTGCAAGAAATAGAGGCAACGCCTAAATATTGTCTTTAAAAATAACTTGACCAACTTTATATGAAAAATTTGTGACAAATGTTTATCTTTTTTATTTATTTCTGCAATTTTTAGATGTATGACAGCTTATCCATCTGATTCAAACTTAGTACTTTCCCCCAATTTTCTTTAGTTATCTGTTCACTTATAATGAGTTTCTGCTAATATTTTAGCTACCTTTTCCCCTGATCTCTTATTTGTTTCTTTTCAGAGTTACAGCCGAGACCTATTTCTTTTTCTTTATATTCTCCTTATAATCGCTTCAATCCTGACGTCTCTAAAAAAGCATAATGACATATCATCTTTTACTGGGAAATCCATACTATATCTGAATCGTCATCAAACTGATGAATGGAGAGGATTGATGCAGGTTTGGTGAATTTCTGCTTCTTAATCTTACATTCAAAGTGGCATCCTTGGCATATATTGATTCATGATAGTTGTGACTTGAACAAATTTACCAATGGGTATAAATGGAAGGGTCACTGAAATGTGGCATACCTTGAACTAGTCATAATTCTTTTTTCTTGCGGCGTAGTTTTTGGTGGATGGTCCAGAAAAACTATATGATGCCAAATTCTTACCTCATTTCAAATCACAAATTTGATTTCATGAGCCTATAACTGTGATGATTATTATTTTCAGTAAGAATAGAGTTAATATAAAATTGTTTTGACTTGATTTTTTTTGTATTTACTTTTGTTGTGAACATCTTCACAGGTTTTATTCTTATTGTACCACTATTTTGCTGCTGCTGAAATATACAATGCAATAAGAGTCTTCATCGCTGCTTATGTTTGGATGACTGGCTTTGGAAACTTCTCTTACTATTACGTACGCAAGGATTTTAGTGTTGCTCGGTTTGCTCAGGTGCCCCCACGATTCCAATAGTTTTTTTTATTATTATTAATTTTCTCTTACTGATCAGGAATTAAATACATTTACCTATTTTACACAGATGATGTGGCGGCTAAATTTGTTTGTGGCATTTTGCTGCATTGTCCTAAACAACGACTACACATTGTACTATATTTGTCCAATGCACACTCTTTTCACTCTTATGCTTTATACTGCACTTTCCATCTACAATAAATATAATGAGATTGCGCCTGTAATGGCTGTCAAGATAATATGCTGCTTTCTTATGGTCATCTTCATATGGGAGGTACCTGGAGTGTTTGATATTGTCATGGGTCCTTTTACCTTCCTACTAGGTTAGTGGCATAATGATGCTGAACTACATTATCTATTTCTACTAGTAATTATCTTTAGTACTTGAATTCTTCCATTCTTCTAAGGCTTTATTATGCAGGATACAAAGATCCCAATCCTTCCAAAGCAGGGTTGCCGCTCTTGCATGAGTGGCATTTCAGATCTGGCCTTGACCGCTATATCTGGATCATAGGCATGATATGCGCATATTATCACCCAACTGTAAGTTCATTGACCATATTCAACAGGATCTATCAATTTAAAGTGTAACTAGCTGTCTAGTTGGTTTTTAGGGATGCAACTTAAATTGTTCTGCTTCTAGTGTAATGTATTCTGGCTTTCTCTTAACTTTGATGTTCTATATAGTTTTTTTCTCCTAAAGCAGCTTGTATTTCATGTCCAAAAATAGGTTGAAAGATGGATGGAGAAGCTCGAGGAATCTGAAACTAGAAGGAAATTGTACATAAAGACAATCATAGTCTCATCATCTTTGTTGGTTAGTAACTTAGTATGGAAACCTTAACTCTGGTTTGGTTGAGCACTTCCTTTAATAAAGAAAGAAAGGTATACTTTGATTCATGCAGATTGGGTATTTGTGGTATGAATTTATCTACAAGCTAGACAAAATTACCTACAACAAGTTCCATCCATATACATCATGGATTCCGATCACGTGCGTATTAAAGGCTTGTCCAAAAAGAATTTTGTTTTTTTGTTTTTAGATTAGTGCCTTATCAAAGAGACTATAATTCTTGTTTTAATTAATTCCAGTGTCTACATTTGCCTGCGGAATTTCACCCAGCAGCTTCGGAGCTCCTCTCTCACTCTTTTTGCGTAAGTCAATTTTTCCACTCTAGATTTTTACTACAAATATACACTATCTTTCCTCTCTTATATCTTCTTTATCTGCCAGCTGGATTGGTAAAATCACACTGGAGACCTACATCTCTCAAATCCATATTTGGCTGAGGTATAACTAACTTTAATCCTGCTGCACTTTGACATGAAATTTTAAACCGTGGTTGTTAAAGTTAGTTGATCCCAATACGGATACACAAATAGATTGGTATCAACAAAAGATGTTCTTTTTCAATAAATGAGAGATTGACAAAAAAGAAAAACAGTAGGAAAAGCTGGAGATTCAAGGAAATAGGTGGGATATTTTTCTGGAAATGTGATGAAACTTGTTTAAAGTTTGTGGGATTGGGGATGATTCGCAAAATATTTAGGGCGATTGGTTTAAAATTCGTCATCTAGATATTGTATTTAGAGGTTTCAGTAGAAGACAAATACAAGTCTGGGCGTTGAATAATAATCTTCCTAGCCTTGACATAATAAATAGAGTAGATAGCTCAATGCATACATTTGACTGACTAAAGCTCATGTTTGATGGAAATACAGGTCAGGCATGCCGAATGGGCAACCCAAATGGCTTCTCTGCTTCATTCCGAATTATCCTTTACTCAATTTCCTGCTTACTACGGCAATTTATCTCTTTGTATGAATCAATCACTTCTCAACTAAATCAAACACGATAGAAAAATTCAACTGAAATATTGGAAATTTACAATTGACAATTGTTGCAGATATCCTGCAGGATATTTAACCTGACGAATTTGTTGAAGACCAATTTCATCCCTAGCAATGATAACAAACGCCTCTTTCAAAATTTGGTTTTTGGGGCCATGATTACTATTTGCTTCTATTTCACATCGTTGGTTCTTCTTCACATCCCTGGAATATCAGTAAGTCATGGAATATATTGACTCCCTTTCTGTTGAATTTTAATAATGGACCGTTTTAGCAGGGATAACGAGTTGCAATCTGCATCCATAATGAGGTGTTCTTTTCTACTGAGAAGTGAAATTCTGGAATCTTGTACAAGATACTCTCAGGGTTCCTGCTCTACTTGGCTTTTACATTCCGATACATACCCTTTTGATTGCTTTATTACATGCATGATCCAGTTTTGCTTTGGCACGCAGATACTTAAGAGGAATAGCGAAGAAAAGAAGCTAGTGTGTTTGTATTTACATGTATCAGAGAGGGTGTGGGGGTAGAAATTGTAAGGAATTTTGGGTGGTTGTTTTTGTTGTTGTTGGTTTGATTAATTACACTTAGATTTCATTATTTCATTGATTCTGCACTTGTGTTTGTAAACTAGGGTCAAAAATTGACGTAATGTCGGCAATAACTCCCACGGGCCATGAATCATTCATTATATACTATCCCTTAAATTGTGACTTTACTTGTTCCAAGAGTAAGGCGTTCTTTGATTGAATGGAATTTCTTTACGTGCAAAATTTGTGACTTTAAAGTTTGAAGCTATCCCTTAAATTGGACACTTTACTTGTTCCGCCTTTTAAGTCAACTTTGAGTTCGACACTTGCAAGCTTTTTAAAGATGGCGTACTTGGAGATAACTCTATTATCCATTAAGTTAGTAGTGTTGACTATCACAATAATTAAAAATTATAAGCATTCTTAATAACAAAACTCTTCCATTTCTTTAAAGATGTATCGAATGACCTTTGCATTTATTCGAATAACACAAACCGATTTAAATAATAACAACTACAAGTATGAATCAACATGTATCGAAGAACCCTTCATTCAACCACACAAATTTTAAGTCTTTCGAAATATTACACACACACCTTAATCCACCATTAGTTAAGCAAATCTGAGCATATTCAATCAGGTAAATTGATACTAAAATAGCACGCACATAAGGGACCAAGCAAATAATTCATACTTGTTTATAATTCACCATTGATTTCCATAATTCTATTGGAGAACTTGGGATTTTGACAATCAAGTCCGTGCTCAAGTGGTTTTCCATTTTCCCGTGCATGAATCATAATTAAACACCCTTTTGCCTGAGTCAAGCTTTTCTCCCTATCGTCAGCGCTACCTGGAAAGCGAGCAGCTAATGTGTTCATACACGCTTACAAGAACTCTACTTTGTCTCACTGCTATTCCTTCTTCCGAGAAAACCGCTGCAAAGCTTTAGGCAATTCAACCCCTTCCTTCTTCTGTTTCTTAAACGGTCTCTCGGTTTTTTGCTCCAAGAAGGGTCTCTTCGCCTTAAAAACCTCTTCCTCTTTTTTCTTGGTCCTCTTGCTCGGCTTATTCCTACCCTTGGTCTTCTTCTTGAAGGTAATGCTTTTGGCTGCATCAATTGCAGATTCCATTTCCTCTTGAATTTCCTTCTTGGTTGGATTTGCTTTGATCCTTCGTGGCTTAACAGTACCAATTTTAGTTGGCTCCAACATGATTGTCTCTGGCTGAAGCTTATCGATGAGAGCATGAACTTCCTTCTCCCTCCTCTGTTTTTTAGTTTCATAAGGGTTCGCAACCCAAGAATCAAAGTTAGGCTCACCAGCTCCGGGAACAATTATGGAAGATAAACCCATGGAGTGGCCAATACCCAGAACATCTTCATATGGTCGAAAACAGACTTTTGCTATTTGATATCCTTTAACCATTTCATGGCTCATATATTGTTTATAGTCTTGATTGCCTGAGTCTCTCCAGATATGAACATGAGATTTATTTCCTAGCGCGAGCATGCCCTTCTGACTAAAATCCAGCGTCTGAGCATGCGCAGTATATGAATGGAGTAGGCCAAACTTCCTGATGTCCCATAACTTGATCTTGTGATCCATGCCAGTTGTGGCCATTAGATGACCTCCCTTGTGGAAGGCAATGTCAGTGACAGGGCCAAAATGACAAAGCATAGTAACCAGGGGCTTTGCACTAGTCGGCTTCCACATGGTGACTTTGCCAGCTGAATGGCCCAAACCAATAACGGCATTATAAGGATTGACTTGCATCACATCGGTTCGCCCTAGACCAGTTCGGTAATTGGCAACTATAACACCCGTGCTCACATCTTGGTAATGGAGTTGAGCAGATTTGTTCACTGAGGCCAGGAGGAAATGTTTGTCTAGAAATTGAAGCTTCAAAGCTGCACCATGCTCCTGCAATTGAAAACAGTCATTAAACAGTATGGAACATAACAAAGAGATCTAATATAATGACAAAGTATTCTTATAATCAAACAGTGTCACAATAGTTAAACAATAAGAAAGCCTATAAAATTCTCATGGCTAAACCAGTGCAGAGTAGAAACCAATTCCATAGTGGGAGTGTATCAGCTATGAAATTTGAGATAGGACACTAGGTGGCTGAAACCGTATAATGCCATCAGGAATAAAGGTTCTAACACAAAGATTCATGATTGATGCTGGAATTAAAGAAGTTACAACAAATTAAATCCAGAATACTGAATTTGCAGAAGTTATGAACAGAAGTACTCAGGCAATAATCAACCGAAAACCACCAAAAGGAGCTAAGCTGAGCAGCTATAAAAGTGTATGATGCACTACCTTTAGACAATGGATCTCTGTTCCTCTCCAATTGTATATGTAGGGATACCTGCCAAAATTTATGAGTCAGCCATTTACCATCAATTCAACTTCAAATAATCACAGAACATAAACTCAGAAGAATCACATGCTAACAAAGTGAAATGCATAAGTCTAGGATCATGCGATCACAAGCTAAGGATATCTCCGTTATATCAAATGCAAAGAGTGCATTGGATGACGAGGTCCAATGAAATTTCACTAGAGTAGGAAGAGTTTCCATACAAACAAATTTGACCTGGCTTGCACTACTAATCTCAAAATTTACTATTTAAAAAACATACAAAGAGTTTCCTGTAGTGTTAATATAAAGCATGCAAGCAGATTGAATACCAGGACTTCTAGAATGGATCTTTTTAATTTTATGCAGAAGCAGAACAAGCTAGTTGAGCTTCATTTACAAAATAAGGAATATTAAGATGAAGCACACATCATTAAATATATTTAATATAACTTGCAAAAGTATTCAGATAATGTTAATTTAAGCATGGGAGCAGCTTGGGTTGAAGGATACGTTGAACAGATATATGCTTTTAATCTTACATAAGACCACAAAAATACTACAACCTAGTTGAGCACCAACTTGGGTTTCACATGAGCATCCATTTGCACACTAAAAATTATTAAATGAAGTGCAATTCTACCACGAGACTGTGAGGAATGTCAAGACAGTGTTACACTACTTTGATCATAGAATTCCAGCATATTCAATAATGTTGGGTAACAATGTTACTCATCCAAGACAAAAGTAAATTAAAAAAAGAAGAAAAAAACTATACAAATTTCAACTCAATGTCATGGTAAGGAAGTTAGATATGATCACTGAGCCAAATTAAGAAATTGGAATTTTGCCGAAAAATTCAAAGAAACCAAACAATCATAGCTTAAACAACTAAAAAATACAAGAAAAAATTACTTTTTCTGAGCAACTGCAAAAAACTGCTCATTTTGCAAGAACACGACATCTCGAACAGTCTCTCGAACCTAACAAGAAAAGCAAGTGATATTTAGACAATCAAGATATTTATATGCAACAAGATTTTAGTGATGCAGCATGGATTTAAAAGTATCAGGCTAATGTCAAACACTCAAAACTCAGAAAGGGAAAAACTATAAGAATTGAAATATTAATTCATTACGTGGGATTAAAACCTCTTTTCTAGTCTCAAAACACAACCAATTCTTCTAAAAAAAACTTAGCTCTCAAAACATAACAAACATTTAAACTAGATGTTAAAATAAACACTAAATTTATCCCCAAACTTTGAATTATTCCCCTTATAATTCATGCCTGATACGAAACACAAAATAAATGTGATTGTCATGATAAAGTAGCGGATTACATTGTTAAAAAAACTAACATATTGTACATAATCCAAGACACTAATATTTTAGAGCATTCTTTACGACAAAACATTATCCTCAAACTAACCTGATTCCTAAAGATACAGTTTGCTTAGCACATCCATTTCCCAATGACAATTGAGTGTTTTGGAAGATACCTTCCACTAGAAATTCACTTCTCGCAATTGCTAAAACTAAAAAGGGTCCTCTATGGATGAAAATAAGGGTTTCAAGATTTCCTTTGCTACAGTGCATCAGAAATTTGTGCCATAATCTCGTATACAGCCAATTACATGAAACAGATGCAATCTCAAGATACATTATGATGCTTGACATTTTGGGGTTAACTTAGCATACTTGGCTGCAATCAGAAACAAACCTGAAACTCTTTGATTAGATTCATGTTTAACATATCTATCATTGCCAGGTGGCCTTTACGGCCTCCCATCACCATATAACGTCCACTTGGCGTGTATTCCAGTTTATATGGACCTAAATCTGGAAAAGAACAGCAAGACACAAAGTAGGTAAAAATATAATGAAACATTTAAACTATTAAAGTAGAAAAAAGTGTGTACTAGCACTGATAATAAAGTCGTCAAAAGTGGTTGTGTCATAGAACTGAAAGTAGTTTGGAACAACTAAACCATTCATATCTCAACACACAAACCAAGATAAGCAACATTTTACCAGGTAAGATCATATCAAATGGCTTTCTGAAACCTGAAATATCCACTTCACGAACTATGGACTCCTGTTTGATCATCCATGTCTTTTCTAAACCTTCAGGCTCCAAATAGCCTTCCTCACTAGGCAACAACCACTGAAATATAGAGACTCTAATTACTTCAAGAAAACAAAAAACCACATAATCTACCCATTTAGTTAAAAACTTGAATTTAAAGAGGAATTCAGCAGTGGATTAAATGGAAAGAGGGGCCTCAGAAAATAAAACAAAAGGTACACTTTCCGGGACAACCTAGGTTAATACACGAGCAGATGCATAGCATAGATATGACTAGCTAGTTGGATATTATACAGGACTGTCCCTTCTGGAAACAAGCAGCAATTCAGAGTAACAAAAAAAAAGGCCAGAGTAAAATATTCAAATCCAAATCCTAGCATGTAAGGAAAATCCCAAAAAAAAAAAAAACAACAAGGCCAAGTATAGATAGTATTATGTTAGGTGCAGAAAAACAATAAACCATCAGCCCTAATGAACACAATTTACAAGATCCAACGGCACTGACAGGATTTTTCTGCAAGCACATCGTCGTGTAATCCTATCTTCTATAAAATTTATGACATAGTAGGGTTTTTTGACAAATTACAAGAGAGGTTATGCCAAAATTATTTCAGTAACTTAGGGTAAGTAAATTATGTGAAAGAATTGTAGCATGGCTTGAGGGAGATAATTCACATTTGAGAGAAGGTCACCCTTGAGGTGTGACACCTAATTCAAGAATTTTTTGATCCAGGCAAATCTCCTACGAGATACACTATGTGGATCATTGGGTTTGTATGTGAATTGTAGAATCCTAACTCTATTTCTCTGACAAGTTCGACGATCATAAATTCTAATATTATTAGCCCCTAATTATGTGATATAGTGGGTCATCCAATAATTTGGAAATATATCTGATTGATTCATCAGGATAAATGGAGCAATAGGTAGCAATATATTGTACACCTTTGAATAGGGCATAGGGAAGAAAAGCAAAAAAAAACAACATAAAAATTTAGAACTAACATTATAAGAAGGGTATAAGTATCAGAGATGAACCTTTTCTGCCTTAGCAGCAGCTTTTGCTGACTGTCCATATAATTTTTCCCTGTTGGCAAGCTGACCTTTCAGTTTCTTGTCTTGTAACGTCTGTCATGAAAAATAAAACAAAATGAACAATTAATCAAAATGAAAAGGTATAGAATGATGAAGGATATAATACAGAACATATCAATAAAGCACACCTCCAAATTAGCACCATCACCACGCAAATATTTTCTTGCTCTCACATCCAACTCATCAGCGATCTTCTGTGAAGTCAGCACTCAGAAAAATTACAAAAAAAAAAGATCCTCAACTGCCAATACTACATTATCTCAATAAATCGTACTCCTAAAGAGAAGTAGCATTGGACACAATAGTTAGCAGTTTCTGCATACTAGAAAAATGAAATTTCACAGATTGATTTCAACGAACATTAGGAAAAGCATGTAAAATGGGAAGGGAATATGCATCAAAGTCCAAACAAAGTAAAATGCATAGCTTTCAAGACATATTAACAGAAAAATTTGAAGCAAGACACAATTTAAGAGGATGAACATTTTTCCATATCACACTATGAAAGAGCTCATTGTATCATAAATCTATATAATTAATCAAACCGCTGAGCAGCTAAAGTAGTAAAGAAAAAAGTTGAATCTTTGAAACGTACCTGTTGTGTTGCAGACATGGTTCGCCGGAACGGGCCTGGAACGGCCGTTTCCGTGCCGGAACGCCCCACGCCGTTCGAAAGTTCCGGCATATAACGTGGTTTGCTCTGGCACGCCGTTCTTCGACAACGTCCGGAACGGAACGGCTGGAACGGTGACGATTACCGCCGGAGGAATCGGAGAGCGGCGGCGTCGGAAGCGCTCCTCAGGTTGCGTGGACACGATGGTGAATCTGGCGGCGTATTTAGGTTTAGAAAGCTTAAGTTTGATAAATAAATATAATATTATAATTTAATTAATTTCTAATTTAAATAGGGGCGTTTAAATAGATTTTAAATTTAAAATTCTAATAAATTTATATAATCATGTAAATTTATTTGTTTCTTATTAATTATTAATTATATTCATAAATTTTTTTAAATAAATTTAATTTTAATTATTTTCCTCCTTTTATAGATATATATGATTATTCTTATTATATTGTTTAATATTTTAGATACATTCTTAAATTATTATATTATTAAATATTTAATAAGTGTTCTCATTATTTTTTAATTTTTAAATTATTAATAGTCTAAATATAAATTTAAAATTTTAATTATCAATAAATAATAATTTATTATATAAGTTATTTAAAAAGTTTATAAGTCAAAATTTTTATTTATTTTTATGATAGTATTATTATTGATATAAATTGTACCCTTATTTAATTTTATATGTATATGTATATTCGTGCAGTGATCGTTTCATGAAATGGCGTTGAAACTGGAATGGTAGAGTTGTGACCGTTCAACGAACCATGGTTGGAAAAATTATTTTGTTACTATTTATAGTTCTTAATTCTCCATTGACAAATTAAAATCATATGATAAATTTTAGATAGTTGTAAATAGATTTTTCGATGCCGACCCGATCCGTATCCTTCAATTCCAGTGGATTTTGGGGTTTAGAAGGGAAGAGAGAACAAAAGGGGAGAAGAAGAAGCGATAAATTATGGCGGCGACAAGCAACAATGATGAGATTTCGACAACTGGTACGCGTGGTGCAGAGCGACAGTGTAAAACCCTAACGACGATCGGCGGTGTGCGCGGCCGTTATAAAAGCAAAATAAAAGCAAAAAAATATAAAACTTTTGTAAATCAGTTATATATCTGTTACATATAATATATAACAGTTTATATAAATTAATTGTAAATTTAAAGAATAATATTATCTCCTACATTTTAAATATTTAAAAATAATTTAAAATAAATTTAAATTTTAAATTCATGTTAAAAATTAATTATAAACTTAAAATAATATAAAAATTTTAAATATATATTTTTAAATATTTTAACTAGTTTTCCAAAAATAATTTTTTTAATATATTATGATATAATTTAAAAAATAATTTTTAAAATTACCTTTGACTAGCTATCCCTTTTAAAATTGTTATTTTTATAAAGCATGTGAGAGTTTTATAGGATAAATAAAATCATATAGTATAAATTTTATATAGTTTTAAATAGAATTTTAGGGTTTAGTGTTTTTATCGTTTCAGCACAAGATCAGC
>JBBPFP010382922.1:0-17004 GCA_037974795.1 Kaempferia galanga | reverse complement strand
TTATTGGACTCTATTTTTTAATATATCATTATCTATACTTAAATAAACTTTATCTTATTTCATTATTCTTAACCAAATCTTTTTTTAATCGTCTTTTCCTTCATTTAATATGCATATTTATCATAGTTTCACATTGCCTAACTGCAACATTTATTGGTCGTCTAAGTACATACTCGTATAATCTTAAATGTATCTCTCAAAGTTTTTTCCTCAATAGATACAACTCAGATATTCTCTCTAATACTCTTATTTCTTATTTTGCTCATCCTAATATGTCCACACATCTACTTTAACATCTTCATCTCTGCAATTCTCATCTTCTACTCATGTGCTCGAGTTATAGCCTAACATTCAGTTTCATATAATATAACAAGTCTAATTGTGATTTTATAGAACTTTCTTTTAAGTTTTAGAGGTACTTTATGATTATATAAAATACTTGACAATTTCGTTCATTTTAACTATCCTACTTGTATTCTATATAAGAAATCTCTCTCAATTCCTCCATCGTTTTGTAAGAATAATTCTAAAGATTTAAAGCTCTCACTCTAGGCAAATCATCATCTTCTATCTTAATAATTATCTTATTACGTCTGATATTGCTAAATTTAAATTCTATATATTCTATTTTTATTCTACTAAACGTAAAATCTTTCCGTTCTAATGTTTCCGGCCAAGATTCTAGTTTAGCATTTACTCCTTCACATATTTATTTAATGTTATTACTCTTTCTCAAAGTTTTATAGTATGACTCATTAGTTTAATACTCTTATAGTTTTGTATAATTTTGTACGTCTCCCTTATTCTTATATAAGGGAATTAGAGTACTTATCCTTTATTGATAGACACTTTTTCATTTTTAATATCATGTTAAATAATTTTGTATGACATGCAATACCTTATTTCCCTAGACACTTTCATACCTCTATCAAAATATCATCTAGTCCATAGGTTTTTTCATTGTACATCTCATTTAAAGCTTGTTCTACTTTTGAAGTTTAAATTTTACAATAAAAATTTAAATTTCTATATTCATTTGATCTACTTAAATTACCTAAGTTAAGTTAATTACATAAGTCTTCATTAAAAAGTTGATGAAAATATATCTTTTACCACTTTTTTATTTTTCCATCGTTTACTAGTACTTTATTACATTCATTTTTAATACATATTATTTGGATAAGATCTCCTGTCTTCCTTTCTCTCATTTTAGCTATTCAATAAATGTCTCTTTTCCCTTCTTTTATATCCAATTTTTAATATAATCGTTCACGAGTTTCATCCTTGACTTCATTCACTACTTTCTTAGTCTCTTTCTTAGCTATTGTATATATTTTTTAAAAGTTTTCCTCATTCTTATACATATATAATTTCTTATAAGCTATTTATTTTTCCTTCACTTTCTCTTGTTCTTTTTCATTCCAGCACTAAGATTCCTTACATAGTTGTGCATGTCTCTTTGACTCACCGAGTGCACTCTTAGCTACTATTTCAACTTTAATATCATTTTATCACATATTATATTAGAGACACTATATATTTCACCTAATGCTTGTACTCCTATCTTTCATTTAAATATATTTTGCTTCTTATTTTTCAACTTCCACTACTTAATTGTAAGAGTCGTATATTTTCTTTTTATTAATATTATGCTTGAAGTGTATATCCAACACTACTAATGTATATTGTGTAGTTAACCTTTCTCTAGGGAAGACCTTGTAATTTTTACAAATCTTTCTATCGCTCTTCCTAATTATAAGAAAGTCAATTTGTAATTTATTATTCTCACATTTGAACGTGATCAAGTATTCCTCTATTTTCTTTAAAAAAATATTAGTTAATATAAAGTCATATGTTATTACAAAATCTAATATAGTTTTTTTTCTTTATTTCTCATTAGCTCTATGTACCCTCTCATATTCTTTATTTTTCACTCCGACATTCTCACTTAGATCACCTTCTATTATTAAAATCATTTCATTTGATAGAATGTTATATAATACTTCATTTAGGTAATTTCAAAACTTTAATTTGGTAACTTCATCTAATCCTACTTTTGGTACATACATGCTGATTACGCTCCTAGTTTCTTTTATCACTATTATCTTAAGGGTTATAATTATATCCATTTTTCTAATTACTTCTACAACTTCATCTTTTAACAAACTATTTATAATAATATCCACTCCATTTCTTGTTTTATTGTTTCCCTATGTACCATAACTTAAAACCCAAGTTCTATATCATTTTTACCTGCTAACATACCCATTTTATCTTTTGTATATACTAATTTTTCTCCTAATCATTGCATCTACTAGTGAGGGGTTTTATGTTTCATATTTTAAATCTTAGACGATAATTTTTTTTATAATATTTATTCTTATCCCACGTACAGTGTAAGAACTTTTGTCTATTTAAAAGATAACCAAATTCTATGAAAATGTAGCAGAAAACTATTCAAAGGCAGAAAACTGAAAGAGGGAATGTGATTTGGATCGACACAAATCTTCTTGGCGTTGAAGCCAAAAGGTACTGATGTGTGATTATAAACTACCTAGTTTTTTTTTTTTAGGTAAAACGTTTATGTCTGTAGGAGGTACATAGACAGTATACGTTCAACCTGACTCAAACTTTGAATGTGTTATATCTTTGTCAATAAGTGTACATAAAAGCTCATGTAGAAAAAATTTCGTGAGATAATTTTGAAAAACGTTTATTAAAAGGATCATAGAGCAGTGGAAGAGGCGTGATCGCCTTTGGTACTCTTTAGCCTGAAGAAAATAAATCAGCTTGATATTATGCCGTATATAAATTTCATGTTACAGTTAACAAGATAATATCGAGAGGAAGAATATAGTTAACACCTTTTTTCATTATCAGAATCTATGTCGCAAAATATCATGTTGCAAACTTTAAATTAATCTGAACAAGTATAACGCAGAAAGAGCAGATCTTGCTTGCTCGTACAACTAAATATTTAACATATTGAATTAGAGGACTAGATTAGCACTAAAAAAAATTATATGACAGGAAAGATAAATTATTCTAGTGTTTGAAAACTTATATAAACTAAGTTCATGCTGGTAAATAAGCATATTAAAAAAATTACTACTGTTCAAGCTTATCGGTGATCTTAATTGACCAGAAATAGAGTTAATGTTTTTTTTCCAATAAAGCATAAATAAACTAAGCGGTACTAGGTGGCCTATTAGGCAATTCTCACAGTAAAGCATGGTGTATTACTGCAGGAGGAACAACAAAGCTCAAGCATAGACGAGGTAGTCAGGTAGATGATGCAGTCAGTCAGCATGTGTGCAGAAACTAAATGTAGCTAAATACCTAAAAGAGGAAGAGGTATAACATCAGCACAACAACACAGGATAGGTGCACACTACGAAAGGAAGGGTATTTGAAATTCAATAAACACTAGTCATTAGCCCTTTTCACGATCCAATAACAAAAACTAAACTCTTTGAACTAGATAATAACAAAATAAATGCACGTTATGATACATACATGTTTCTGAGGTTAGGCTAACTATTCAATAGACTGAAACACAGGCAAACTAACATGTCAGCCTTCACCATCACAGGAACATCTACCATAATTTAGGAGGTTTACATATTTCCAAAGGGAGATGCTTTTACATCTTCTTAAAGCTAACTTAAGTTGACCAATGCAAAAAATTGTGATCTGTATGAGGGGGCTTACACAATGTGTACAAGGGGTGGCAGGGCAGTTCCTTTAGATTCCTGGATTACATAATTTCATATGAGAAATTTCGATGATGATTAAGCTTTCAGAATAGAATGTCTCAATGGTCTCGATTGCTTATCTGATTATTCATATGCGAATTCCCAAGAAATGGTTGTGCGTGCATATTTGCAGCTGCATATCCCTAAATGAAATCAAAACAAGAATATTCAGCCATCTCTGACAGTTATATTCAGAGAAACAAGCTCAGGAATCAGGATACAACACCCAACGTTTTTATATTATATTTTATTTGCCTAATCATTATTGATGTGATGATACAAAAAATATTTCCCACTAACATTGGCACAAAGCACCGTGATGGGAAATGACTCGTGGCACAGTACACCTTGTTAACCAAATGATAGCATTAATTTGCAACAGCAGACTTATATTTATTTTCCATGAATTTATTTTTCATTCATTTCAGTAGACATAATCGGTTGGCTTATCAACGGATCACCAAACTCCAAAACAGAGCATTGAAATTGCATACAGTTAATAAATGATTTTTAAGAACAATCTTAGCTAAATTCAATTTGTAATTATTATCCATAAACTTATATTTATTTTTAATTTATATCTTAATGGCATATTCTCCTCATTTTTCTTCAATAGCAGCCTAAACAATGTTTGAAAAGTTTGTCCTTATAAAGATGCAACTTGCAAGGGATTTATATGTGAAACAAGGAAATGCAAAACTAAGTGAAAATTGTATATTTAATCAGTTTAGGAAAAAAAACCCCTCTCTTATGATTGGTTTTTAACAATAACTATGTTTTGTTTTTACCATCAATATTCTGTTATGCTTTTACCATGCATGCTCAAGAGATGACTGTTTCAATAACATTACTGGTTGATTACTTTTGTACTATATTCGTGTTTCTTCTATAAATCTAATATTTATTCATATCAAGCTATGTACCACTTGTATTAAATTTCATATTGCACACATACTGAATTCAAGATTGCATGTATGATGACCATGTATAAGGTGACACGTGCAAAAATATTATATTGTCGCTTTATCAGTATCAGCATTTGTCAGGACGATACATCTCACTAGTACAACAAGAATTATATTCAAATAGAAAACTTAGACCATAGATGTTACCGGATTTAATTGAGAATTGGCATGAAATGAGTGCTGATGGAAATTGGGCACCGAGAGATCCTGTAATTTAACAAAAAAACCATAAGTCACACAAAGTGAGTTTTAATTTTATCAGCCTCCTCCACAAGATAAATCTCCAGAGTTTAAGATAGTTACTTGATTAAATTGACCCATGCCAAGGAAAGCCTGTTGTTGCATATAGGATGATGTCACTGGAACATTTGGAGATGAAACTGTAGGTGACTTGGGGTCTCCATCATTTGCAGGCAATTCATGATTGCATTCATCCCCAGATTTGGCATCCTTTTTCCATCTTTTAAGAAAATACTTAAGAGGCAACTCCTTGATATTTCTAAAGTCAAGAACCTTCAGTACATGACAACACTGTATCCCCATAAACTCAAACCTTTTGCAACTGCAGAAAGCAGAACAATCGCTGGGGTCAAAGCTAACATAGTGTTCTTTAGGTTGCTCAGGAACAGCAACTCTGTACTCGGATACTGTATCCCCCTCGCTACAACTAAACAACATACTGTCCATAAACATCTCAAACTCTTTCCTGAATATTTCAAATACCGCAGGTGTATACATATTAGCAGCTTGTTTGAGCAACTTCGAAGCAGGTATTCTTGGAAAGCTTTGACTTGCATGAAAATCAGCTTGTAATTCTGCATATCGATGTTCATCCAATATTCTCTCATACTGTTTGAAAAATGATAAGAGATCTAGCTGAGGACTCAAGCACTTCTTTAGCACAGTACTCAAGCTTTCAGTCTGTAGTGTGCTTTTTATGTCAGCACAGAATATGTCTCGGCCATATGGTAAGGCCCATTTTTCTTTATCCTCAATTAATTTGACTAACCATTCATTATTTCTGAGGTCATGTTTCTCCAACATTGCAGTCCACGCTAATAAAAACTCTCCCTCTTCCTTGTAATCATAGATACACTTGCTAAAATCCTTTGAAAAAGTTTTGGAACCTTGGAATACATGATTAAGATGTTTAAAAGCATTCTGGTAGACATGCCATACACATTGGCGATAATTAGTTCCAGGCCACACTATAGTTACCGCATTAATAATTGTGATAGATTGATCTGTCAATATTGTCTTTGGTTGTTTTCCATTCATCCCAATTTTGAAAGTCTCAAATAACCATTTGAAAGATTCTAGTGATTCATCATACATCAATGCTGCACCAAAGATAGTTGTTTGTTTATGATGATTAACTCCAAGGAACAGTACCAAAGGCCTACCATACCCATTTATTTTGTAAGTCATGTCCAAGCACACAACATCACCAAAGTAGTTGAAGTCAGCTCTAGATTTTGCATCAGCCCAGAAAATGTTAGTTAACTTATCATCCTCATCAACTTGAATAGCATAAAAAAAGGAGGGATCATCAAGCTGCATGCTCTGAAGATACTTCAACACAGCTCCAGCATCACCCATCTGCATGGCCTTCATGCGTTTTGATCGGAGATTATTTTTGTAATCTGCAGGAAGAAACTTGACATTTCTAGGGCCACCAATTGGCCTTGGTGCAGTCTCATTGGTAGATTTTGGAGTTGCTCCAGAATCATCAGAAAAATCTGCTTCAGCAGCCTGAAGCTCAATGGTTATTCGTTGAGACCTTAACATGTGGGTTGTTGAAGGAGGTGCTGGTTGGTGATTGTGGTCTGCAACAAATTCTGTCACTCGGTATTTACTATTTGGAGTTATTTTAATTGTCATTCGTGCAGGGCACCCAATTCTTGTTTCTGGTCTGGGTCTCTTGACTTCCTTAGCTCCCTTTTTGTCCTTACGGAAACCTTGTCTAGAGCAAACAAAGGTTCTAGACCTAGTAATGTTTTCAGACGATTTACCAGATGAACTTTTTCTCACACTAAAACCTATCTGTCCTGCATACTTATTGTAAAATTCATATGCCTTCTCCTCACTTTCAAATTCCATGTCAATTTCAGGTACCAACTTAGCTACTGTAACGTCATCCACAGGGCCATTTGAATTAATCATTCTCCTCATTTTGCCCTGTTTGCATAAACTCTATAATGGTCCATCAGCTAAAATAATAACAAGAGGATTAAAAGAAACAAGTAAATTGATAGAAAAGTGATCACAAGTCCCCAAAACCAAATTCTAATATAGATGAGCTTCATGAAGGTTCTGCATCAATCAAAACCTTCTACTGCAAGAAGCAAAATACCAGAGCCACAAATTCTGGTACTAGTTCAATACAGTTTGTTTTATTTGATTACTAGGCCGGACACCGGGTTGCGTCCTGTGTACTCGGGCCAGTAATGACCTTGCATAGCCCAAGTGACCAAGCCACCGCAGGCCATGAATCAAAGCCCTATTTGTATAAATTAATGATATTTATAAATATTAAATATTTTAAATACTATTTAAAAAATACCAATTTTAATAATATTAATTTGCATTTTCAAATATTCTTGATTAACTTTTTTCCTTTTTTTTAAATATCCATTTCAATATTGAGATTTTAATTAACCAAATTTATTTTTAAAAAGTTGATTTTTAAATTTTTTTTCTAATTTTCCACTTTTTTATAATTTTTAAAATTAAATTATTGGGAAGGAAAATTATATAAAGAACTCTAGAAAAGAAAAGTGTTAGCATAGTGTATATTGAACTAATTAAGCATATGTATGAAAATATAATGATAAGAGTGACAATTTTAGACAGATTAACTGAAGTATTTCTCATAAAGATAGAATGTCTTTTTTACTAATCATGGATAAATTCACTAACACATTTAACATGTAGTACTTCGGTGCATGTTATTTGTATATAATATTGTATTGGTAAATGAAACACATGAAGAAGTAAATGTTAAATTTGAATCTTGGCCGAAAGCGCTAGAAATGAAAGGTTTTAGATTTAGTAGAGTAAAGACAAAATATATAGAATTTAAGTTTAACAATATTAGACGTAATGAGACAATTGTTAACATAGGAGATGACGAGTTGTCTGTAATTAAAAGTTTAAAGTATTTAAGATCATTTTTGCAAAAATGATAGAGGCATTAAGAGAGATGTCTCACATAGAATGCAAGCAAGATGGTTGAAATAAAGGAGAGTGTGTTCTTTGAGATCGTAAAGAACCTCTAAGACTTACATGAAAGTTTTACAAAATGACGATTAGACTTGCTATGTTATATGGAGTTAAATGTTGAGCTATGACACAAGCACATGAGCAGAAGATGAGAATGTTAAAGTAGATGTACAGACATAAAAGGATGGACAAGATAAGAATGAAAATATTAGAGAAAAAGTCAGGGTTATAGCTATTAAGAGAAAACTCTAAGAGACATGTTTAAGATAGTACAGACATGTACTTATACTACCTATAAATGCTCTAGTTATACGATATGAAACTATGATAAATATCCATATCAAACGAGGAAAAATAAAACTGAAAAATACTTAGTCAGCAATAATAAAACAAAATAAAATTTATTTAAATATAAATGATAATATAGTAGGGGATAGAGCCCAATGACGTAGAAAGATCCCTATAGCCGACCCAAAAAAAAATCAAGTTCAATTCAGGTTGGGCTTAGGGTTTTTTGGTTGTTTAATTTTGGGTCGGGTTTGGGTTTACCTAAATTTAGGATTTAAGGTTTTTTATGTTTTATGTACGTAAATAACATAATATACTATAACAATGATGAAATATCGAGATATTATTGAAAAATTATAAAGAAATAACAAAAAAAAAGGGGGTGTTTTCGGGTTAGGCGAGTTGGGTTATTCGAGTTGTCCGAGTTCAGGTTTAGGGTTTTAAGATTGAGTTCGGGTTCAGGTCAAGGTCGTGTTAGGATTTTTTTGGTAACCGATTTTCAACTCGACCCGAATTGTTACCCCTGGCCAACTATACTTAGTGGGATAAAGCTTAGTTGTTGTTGTTGGTTGGTTATTGCTTTAAATTAAATTATTGGGAGCAAAGTTGAGCCCAAGACACCATGAGCACGTTTGGGCCAACATGGGCATGGGTCACTCGTGTTCGAGCTGGTGCTAGGCAAGGTACACCCCTTTTTTGAGTCATATCTGACATGGAAAAGATGGCCTAAGGGTCCATGCTATGACCAGCTCAAGCACAACCCATTGACACCACAAGCTAAATATGTTATTTGACAACTTGGTATTCTAATCAAATTATCAAATCATGGAAGTTTCCAAAAACTAAAGCTGATTTATATTGCCAGATCTTGGAAGCAAATTTGAAAAAAAATATTAATTTATTTTTGTGAGTGAAGCATAAAATGTAAAAGTAAAATGATAAATATATCACCTTTGTTAGCTATTTATCAATATGTTCATTTGGTTATAACATTTTGAAAGTTGGACCAAAAATTGGATCACTAAGACTAATAAGTTGACGGTCTAAACTAATATAGAGCCGATCTACCTGAAAAACTATATCATAATATAAATTTATAGTTCAATATATATTATAATTTATGGGGATCAAATAAAAATAGCAAAGAAGTGAAAAAATATTTTAAAATATACAATGTTTGCATGTAATTAAACCTGTTCAAAATTCTATGGAAAACATACATACAATAGAATAAATTACATAAAATAGAATATAAATAATTCAATACAATGCCCTAATAATAGTTAACTGAAAGAAGAAAAAAATAGAAAAAAAAATACATTAACAGAAGTAGGCAACTCACACGATTTGCAAAAGTGACCAACCAATACAAATAGAGAATCCACGCTGAGAAACCAATTCGTATACAATTTTATACATTTTTCCCATTTTTATTGGATTTTGTAAGAATCAACTTTTGAGGCAAATAGGACCAACTAACTAGTCATCAGTTCCCAATTTAACAAATTGAACCAACTAGTCAATCTGCTATTTGATCATGGAAATATCATCCTCAATGTTCATAGTTTGACTTTTGTTTTATAGAACTAATAGTTCACACGCTATTCTTATAATTAGTTTCAAATTAGCTTTTGTTGAGTACCTAATTGTTAAAGAGAATCATACTTAATGGTAAAAATATAACAAGGTAGAGATGACTAATTAGGGAGAATAGGACCCTAACAATTTCCCTATTACATGGTAAGTGATCCTAAGGGCACCTTCCTTCCACATATCACCTTGGATGAACATGCGTGAACTCCATCTGCCAGCCCCTCTATTCTACGGCTGTACTAGATGCAAGAACCACTCCTTTATGTAGTTGGATCTACGAGCTCATTACATTGCCCTTTAGTTAGTATCAATGGTATTGTATGCTTTTGTGTGTTTGTCACCAACCAAACAAATCATAACACGATCATTCTCATACAAACCTACTGCGCATCCAATTCTATGAGTATTGTTCTAGTAGATGGGTAACTCCTTTTTTGTTCAGGATGTTGGTTAGGCTACCCATACATCATTTTTATTTGCAAACTCACTAAGTTATTTACTTGTTTAGTAACCCTCACTAATGATAACTTTTTTTATTCATAATTCATAGGTTACTGCTGTGTGTGTTTCATACGTGATTTTTAATATTGTTTTGCATACATTCTGTCATTTCATGAGCATATTTGCATATTTATATTTCTTTTTGCATCATTTTCATTCTTTTAGTTCAGAGAACTGCTCTTTAAATGGTTTTGTTGATAAGACGCAAAAAAAATGGAGTCATATAGCCTTGGAACAAGAAGCTCCAACCCATAACACAGTGCGTGTTCCTCCGGACTAATTAACCGAAGAACGGAGTGAAAGTGGAGTTTCCAACACTTGACATGAGCTGGTCGTGCTCTCGACAAGGCCATGCCTCGGTTGTCACGCAGTGCCCTAGCACGGTTGTGCTTTTCTCCACTACAAGCAACACAGGCCGGTCGTGCCCCTGGCACAACCGTGCCTCTCCGCTCCCCTCCCAACATGCCCTAACGTGCCCCAGGCACGACCATATGTTTCAGCTAGAGTCAGACACAACCAAGTCGCGCCCCATGGCACGGCTGTGTCCGACCCCGACCCAGCCGATTGGCACGACACGGCTAAGCCGTGCCTCCCAGGCATGACCGTGGCATGATGATTTTGCCCCCTAACGGTTGGTTTATTTTCATCCATTTTTGAAGGTTAGAAGGGTTATAAAAAGCCCAAAAAGCCACCAAACTGAGGGAGGAGGGTTTCCCCTACCATAGGGAACCCTAGAGCCGTCGTTCTAAGCAGCCATCAAAGAACTAGAGGAGGGTGTCAACAATCATCGTGGAAAAATCAGAATCCTAGGATCGTTCCCCCAAATCCAGATTTCTTCCACGACTTCTTACTAGCGCTCAACTCATTCTCTCTCTCAAACTCTCACAACTTGCAATTCTCTAGATAACCTATTTTGCTAATTCAATCCGTACTCGATTTTACAATCCCTGTGGGATCGATATCTTTTATTACTTACGACAACTGTGCACTTATGGTTTGCACACATCAGTTATGAGAGTGCTTAATACAAGGTGAGAGTGTTAAAGATGGTATCAATTAATCCCACTCCATTCAAAACCCACAACCTTAAGAGCATTCTAACCTCAAAAGTTTAAAAACAATTAGTTCTTAATTAATATAATCTCTTGAATGTGAGTCCCCTTAATTACGAAACCATGTTTGATCTCTATTTCCTCTCGATATCTTTAAGCATGACTATGCATCTATTTTTCCTTATTCCAATATTTATCCAAGTCGAGTCTACTCAATGCTTGCTTTAAATACTTCATTACCAGCACAAATAACAAATTTAGAATTGCATGGCTATTCTATCAAAAAAGTGTTATAAATTCTTGATTAAAAAAAATGTTATATTCCTTATTAAAAAATAGTAATAAATTATTTTTTAGTTTTTCTTCCTTTTATGCTGAAATTAGAACTCAGTTCAGTTTAGAGTGTATTACAGCTTTGAGATGTAAGAATGTCAAAGACCATTTTTCTCGTGCATTTCAATTCTTTCTTTAGCCAATGTATCGTTACCAAGTTTCATGCCCTCATACACCGCAATTAAATGGTGTTGTTGAGGGGAAAAAAAATAACTAGCTAGTTAAGATGGTTGATACTTTATTTCTATAAATGAGGGTTCCTCTTTTAGGATGATGTTATTCCACCGCATGCTACTTTAAAATTTGCATTGCTTTTTCCAATTCTTGATAGTTAAATCCTGCTTAAAATTATTTTTCACTCACTTATGGCACACAACTTACTTCCCCCTCATGTCTTCAAGTGTACTTGTTTTGTTCATCTTGTCTCTAAAAATAAATTCTCCATATTTGTCAAATGCATCTTTCTAAGTTACTCTTGCATGTAGAATGGACATCAACTTTACTCCTCTGAATTGCAACATGGCTTTTATTTTTGCAATCGTAAACCTCTATAGTCTACTCCCTTATTCTACACCATCTAGTCTTTGTTGTGGATATTTTTCATTTTCTTACTCTAATTTTTCCAAATTTACTCTATTATCGATCCCTATTTCACTATTATCTCTCATAGAGGTAGCAAAGCTAGAGCCTCAACCACTTAAGACATAGAAGATCCAAATCTAAGCCTATCACAGCCACTCCTCGAGACCACTGCTCTTCCAGCATCATATGTTGTCTTGGATCGTCTCTCTGAACTTGATCTTCCTATAGCTCGAATAGTACTCATAAGTGTAGCAACTCACATCCTTAATCTTGATTCATTTTTTAGGCTTCCTTGTCTCCACACAATAATACTTTGGTTAGATTGTAAGATTCCCAAATAATCCGAAAAGCTATAGCTAATCTATGATGGTGACGAACTATGGTTGATGAGGTTACAACATTGCATTCTAACAACAGTTTGGAGATGATTCCTCCTAGAAAATCCATCATCAGGTGTAAATAGGTATTCATTATAAAAATATCAGCGAATTGTATACTGGAAGTAAAAGGGTACACATAGATATGTAGTATTGACTGCGTGGAAGCATTCTCTCTTAATGCTAAGATTCCCTCAATTCACTTCTTTCTCATTTTAGCACAATTATATCTTAGTTGTCACTTTATCAATTAGATATTAAAAAATTTTCCTACATGGTGATCTAGATAAAAAACTATGCATAGATCAACTCCTAGGTTTGTTGCTCATAGGAGACAAATTTGATTGCATAAGTTGAAGAAATTTCTACATGGATTGAAGCAATTTCCAGAGTATCATTTGGAAAATTCAACACTCATCTTCCTGAGTTTAGGATGATCAAAAGCAAACCAAATCACTCCATATCTAATCTTAATCTAGAGCTTTATGTTGATGCCATTATTACTACTGATAATGATGCAATGGAAATCACAAAGACGAAAGCATGTCTTCTTCAACAATCTCAAACTAAGGAATTAGACCGGCAATATAAAGTACTTCAATGACATAGAGATTGTTCATTAGGAGGGAGGAAGCATTTATAGAAGTATTCCATTCATATAGATCGTAATGCTAGATTAATCTGAGACAAGAGGAGCTATTATCTGACCTATACAATCACCAAAGAATAGTTGGAAAGTTAAACAATCTAATTGTTACTAGAATTTCTCCCACACAAGCACAAAAGAATAGGTCGAAAGTGCAACTTTATTATTACCAGACTTCTTTTTTGTTGTGTGCAATCAATTCCTTGAGCTCCATGTCATGACCATTGGAAAGTAGACCTAAGGAATCTTTAATATCTTAAGAATGATCCAGAAAAAAAAGCTTCGATACTATAATCATAATCATCTATAAATCAGTATACTGATGTAGATTGAGAAGGCTCTCCCATAAAGATCCACATCAGGAATATTGTGTTTTCAGACATAATCTGATATCTTAAAAAAGTTTTTTTAAAAAAAGAGTAAACTATTGAAGCTAAACCGAGTGCAAGCTAGAGTTAAGATCTATGACCCTTTCTACATGAGGGCTTATGTAACTTATACACTTAGGTAATGGCCTAAATTAGGTAATGCTCCTATGGCAAGTTAATGAAATTATTGTAATAATCGAGTTGTCATGCACATTACTTATAATGAGACTTAATCGTAAATATAAATTAGGGGTGTAAATGTAAAATAATAACGATAATCTATATTATGAAAAGGGAACTACCCACGTAGAATAGGACCCTAATAGTTTCCCCAATCCAAGTTCATATGGAACAACGATTTAATTTATCATAGACGGCCAATCAACTATCTAGAATTGGGTGAGATTAAACGAGATCAATCAGCCTTTGTAAACCCAAATAAACCGGATAATCAGTCAAATAACATATGCCTGGGAATTCATATAAACTCCTCATCCTATTATATCAGAACCTTCAGAACTTTGAAGCACACATGAATCATAACAAAAGGAGGATGAGCTTTAGAGATATACACATTGGATATACACATTGGTGATAAATATAGAAATCTAGAACTTTAATCATTTTTCATTCACAATTTTGCATATTTATCTTCTTAAGTTTTGGCTTTGTTTTATCTAAGATAGAATTTGTACTTTATAATACATTATAGTTTGCTTTTCAAACTTTTCAAATTTCTTGAATACTGGATTTGGTTTCTTAATTCTGGTAGTGGCTTGATGAACAGTTCAAGTAGTCAGCATCTAATCTTATATTTATGGTGTTTCAGTCTTCAATATCATATACTAGTTTTCTTTCTCTCAGATCAACTGATCCTACAAGTTGCTTCAAGACATTGAAGCACCTATCACATATTGTCAGTTTCCTCAAAATGTTGTTTAACTATTTGCTTTGTTTCAACAATTTGGAGGTTCCAATCTGTCTATTCAAGAAAATTCCCACTGCATCTACGTTTAACATGCATCCAGTTTACTGTGCAAAGTTCCAGTTATGATTTGTTCAGCCTTATATGTCGATATGCAAGTTGCAAATCTACTGATTAAGCAAAGTTGAAAAGTCATATTGGATTTATTTACTCATGCCATTCACATTGTCATTTCCCATCTCTAATGTTTGAATTGCAACCTTTAGCTAGTTGCCCTAGTATATTGGAACTCTTGTTTTAAAGTTCTCTTAAGAACATTCTAGTAGAATTTTGAATGCTGACTTATCTTTGGGCAGTAAATATACCATGTTAATGGTGTCAACCACATTACGAGATTGTAATTCAGACAGATCTTTTGATCTCATGGTGCCAAGTAGCCTGTGACCTAAATCCAAAATAGGATAATCAAGGGCTGATGTCTTACATACGTACAATTTGAACCTAACTTATATCACCATTGGTAAATAGGATTTCAATCCTTATAGACTTGATTTGAAAAAATATATTCACATTAGATACCTTTAGCTTCTGTTAATGAAATCCATCTCAAGTATTACTATTTGCTACCCAAAATACAATGCGTTTATGATTAGATTGAATTGTCCATTTAACATATGAATGATTTTAACTATGCTTCATGATATTAGAATGATGAAAAGTTTGAAATACTAGTAATAATAATAGATATGGAAAGTTAATAGACAAATGAAATTTCCAAAAAAACAATTTTTGCGTTGTAGAATCTTATGATACGACCCTACACTCTTGACAATATGATCCTATCAAATCCTCACCATTTTTATGTTGCAGAATCTCAATTCTGGCAATCTCGCTCTCAACTGTAACTCACTAAGCTATTACATGTTACTAAAGAAACCTAACCTAATAGCCTCCTTAGTTCCCAGGTTCATTTCTCTAACAGGTTATCAATAAAAGTCCAGTTTTATGTATGGTTGATAGAAGGAAAAGTTGCAAGTATAGGTAAAAAAGATTCAAATGGCCAAGTCACATTCACATGCACATATATCAACAAATTATTAACTTCTGCCTTCCAAAAATGACAAAGAAAAGCATGCCTGGTTTACATAAATAGAAATCATGTTTGAAGTGCGAGGTAAGGGAATCATGCAGGAGCACAAACCAGTAACATCCAAAAGGAAGGAAGAAAAAGTTTAGCAGTACCTTTGTCCAAGCAATGCCACATGCATTACAAAGGGTCCTCGGTCCATCAGGCCCACGGCGCATATGTGGTGTTGCATTCGCGTTGATGCCACATCGAAGGCATCTGAACAAGTTAAAGTCTAACTGTAGGGATTATTTCAAATTAAGTACAGAACAGAGATAAAACAATCACCGCCCAAGACTTTTTACTCTTCTCTCACGCATGCATCGATTGAAACTCTAGAGCTTAAACTATTTCTTTCTTCATTTACCAAACAAAAAAAATTTACTTAGTGGCATCACATTGACTGGCAAGAAGGAACGACGAGCATCTCATGGAAGTCTGACACATCCGGTTTTACGCACCTGGAAGGACCCTCGGACCTGTCTCCGTTGGTGTCATCGTGTAGCTCAAGGTCCTGCTCCTGCTCGAATTGCATCTGCAGATGGCCGTCGCCGAGGCTACGCCCACCGTGGTAGGACATCACTAGATCTTCCAGCTCCTCGTCATCGACGAACAATATACACCTCTCATACGCGAGTCATATCTGCAGAAGAAATTGTTATAAGAGGAAGGGATTTCAGCCTAAAATTTCTCGGGGGGAAAGGGTTTCTTCAATCAAATGAATTTCCGATGCCCTAATCGAGTCCTAACAAGAAATAAGCATGCTTTGATCTATCGGAATTTAGCCGTTAACAAGGGTGTAAACCCCCAAAGAAGCACGAAGAGGAGGAAGGGAGACGACGGTGGAAAGAAACGGAGGCGGGGTGGGGGAATGGGATCGGCTGCGAAGAGTAGGGCATGGGAACGCCAAACCGCAGGGATGAGAATACCTAGAGCATGACACGTTTCCTTATTTGCCTTTTTTTTTGTATAGATTTATTATGGACTTTACCTTTAAATTAAATCCATAATAAAATTTGAAATAAATGGTACTTTCTTCATTTAAATTTTATTTCCTCTAATAATTTATAGATATATTTTAGTTGTTTGTTGGTTTATTTTATTAATTCTGTTTCTTAAGTATTAGACGGAAGATTACTAGTTTGGCTTAACTTAGGTGGCGTTTGGTTGGTGGGTTTGGGAATAAAGGAATGAAATGATAGAAAAATATAGCGTTTGGTTGATGGGTTTAGGAATAAAAATTTGGGAATCATTGCTAAAAAATTGGGAAT
>JBBPFP010382921.1:0-31896 GCA_037974795.1 Kaempferia galanga | reverse complement strand
GTCCGCACGCTAACTTTACTATATAAGATATTTAGTTACGAACCAAATGGTGTGGACCTATGCAGTTTTTCGATTTTTTTTTTAAAAAAAAGTTTTTTAGGTTGATGTTATGCCATTTAGTGTTTTGTTTAGGGGTGGATTATAGTATTGAGTAAAAAAAATTTTTTAAAGCGAAAAAAATTGTTAGGTGTGCATGGTAAGGTCCGTGGCATATCGAACCCCCATCTTAAATTAAGTGGAGTTGTTTATATGGTAAATTTTGTAAAAAAAAAAAAAGTGGTGCATTGAACTGGGATTAAAACTATAATTATTAAGATGTAAGTGGTTTTGGATCAAAGCTATTGTTACAATCTTGGAGTACCTCAGTATTGACTCCAGCATGGTTTGACAAATTAATAGAATCATCTTTGAATATCCTAGAATATCTTCCATTGATTGATATTGTCATATCATTTAAGAGAGTTCAATCATGACATGTCTAAGAATTGGACTACTTGGCTAAATAAGCATTTAATATTGCCTTCTCTCTCTATAGCCTTTATATAAGTATTGATACCTGAGTGGTTTCTTTTTCTCTCCCCTTCATCTCCCTTGTCAAGCTACCAATATAATAGATTGAGTAAATATCTTGATGGTAATACAACTTCTGTGTGTGTGTGTGTCTGTTCCAATGTTCTAAAATTTACTAGGCGCTAATTAGGTGCTAGACCAGCGCCTAACGCCTAGGCGCTGCTAGACGGATTCCTCGGTATCAACATAAATTACATAATAAATCACATTTTATAACTCCAATACAATAATATCCAATAAATGAGTTCAAAATTACACAACTAATAAAATATCACAAATTTATTCTAGTTCTTCATAATTTTCAATAACTTATCCTTCATTAGACACAAACTCAATATCATTATTTGACACAAACTCAAGGTTACATTTTAATTTTTTTAATCGGGCTTTAAATTTAGAAACCTAAACTAAAAAAAATCATGAAAACCCTGCACTATTTCTGCGGTGCTTAGACAATTCAACCAATTAGTCAGCACCTAGGGTCGCCTAATCTCGCCTAGGGTCTTATAATCCCACCTAGGGCCCGCCTAATCCTGCCAAGGCCGCCTAGACTGACCGACTAGCATGTTTTCAGTGCGGTTGACGGGCGTCTAGTGCCTAGGCGATTTTTAGAACACTCGACTTTGATCCGATCATTCTATTGTTTGTTCCAACTATTCGAGATATTTCTCTATAAATTCTATTATATTCTAAAGATTTTTTTTTACCTTAATTTTAATTTAATTAACCGTTTTAGTAAAGAAGCTAATACTATAGTGACTCTGCAAATCCTTTGAGTCATGCCCGACATGACTGCTAAAATTTAAGTCGTGTTGAGCTTGGCTTGGTCAACAGGGCAGGCTAAGTAGTAGGGGCTCAGACTGTGCACTAGATACGACCGGTGCCAACTTAGGAGTATTTCCAATAAAAATAAAAAAAAAGACCAAAACCCCCTTAATTTACAAAATGATTTGGTTGTGGGTATTTTAATCAACTTTAATCTAAAATTAACTTATTGACCTTAAAAATTTTTAAAACTCTATAAAATTTCCCTATAAATATATAAACTTTTCCTAAAATTAAAAAATTATTTTTAATTTTCTTTTTTAAAAATATTTGAGCAGATTAGTGTGTTGTCAACGGGCGTGACCAATAGCCAACTATGTGGCTTGCCATATCTGGCCTTACACAACAACTAAACTAGCCAACTGGGTCCTGCGATGCTCGGCAAGCACAACGGGTTGACGTCACTGTTATCTGTTGCCATTTATGTTTTATCGTATTCATATTATATCATTTTGGTTTCCTTTTTTTGTCTTTATAAAATAATTAATGAACTACCTACCTCAAATGTTATTGGACATAATCTTTGATCTATGTTTGGTTTTATCATTTTATTATGCTAATGCTTCTTAAATGAATAGTTTACGCGGATGGAAGTATATGCTTGGATATTTTGCAGAACCAGTGGAGCCCAATATATGACGTTGCTGCTATTCTTACTTCCATTCAGGTACCCTACTTCTGTAATAATTTCCAACTTTCTTTAGCATTTTTCATGGATTAAATATATATTGAAAAATGATGTGAATCAAGGAGGGATTAACAGGAACTGTAAAAGAACCCATCACAGTAATCCACCAAGTGCACGAGTTATGATTAGTTTGAGATTTACACAGAACAATAAGGAGCTCCATTCAAATATAACTTGGTCACAATACTTGCCCATAGAACTAGTTGGGAAAGATGTGTAGGGAAAGAAGGCTAAGGAAACATGACTCTGGTTCTGAAAATCTCTTGAATCACAGGGAGTTGTTGCCGTCATTAGATGAAGACCTCTGCGTCAGATATCATCTGTGCTAAGATTTGTTTGATTTTTTTTATGATTTGTCTCAACAACACACCTACGATGAAAATGGACTATTGTGATCTCCATGTGCAAAAGTTTGAACCCATGATTATAATTTGTCTGAACATCACACCTAAACGATCGTCAGAGTCAATTAGTTAGCAAATATAGTCATAGAATCTGCAAACTGGACCCAGTGTGACCAGCATATTAGTCCTTTTGATCTTTATTATAACCAAAATAGCAATTCCTAATCTTTGGCAGAATTGATTATGGTTAAGATATATTCTTATGGATCACTAAGCAAGTTGCACGATAAGAGACTAATCCATGGTTACTATATGTAATCTAAAATATTTAATCTGATATTTATATTCCACCTGACATGGGTTAATTGCATTGAAGACCTGCCATGTTGATCTTGTGGACTCAACTATCACCACTTCATCCTTTGATCCATCCAGAGTTGCCTAAACACCATCACCACCTCAGATTTGCCATCTGTATAGTATTCAAACATGCAATGGTGCGTGGCTAATTTGCATAGAACAGCTCAGCACGGTCAGTTCCTGGCTCGTTTGACTCAATTTTGTGCAAGATTTGCCAATCTTGACCCAAACAATGGCCAATGTACTTATTTGGTACCTAGTGCAATTAAAATACCAAAATATTTAGAACACTGTGCTCCCTATCAGAATTTGGACCGAGATTCTGCCATCAGCATATACAGACTATAATTTCAAATTTTTTTTCTCAGATTTATCTAAGGCATGAAAAAAATGATTGAGCTCTAACATTCAATAAAGAAATCATGTTGAGTTGCTTGAGATTGTGCATTTAAAGTTTTATCTAAATTTTCTGATCTAATACTTGTTTTTATGTGAGGGTATATTAGATGTTTTACATGCGTTCTCACTTATATTGTTGCCGATTAACAAAGAACGCATTTTTGGATGTGCTCTCAGACGTATTTCTTAGTGCTTTTATCCTCTAGCACGAGTAGAATGATTAAGCAAAATACTGCAATTTAACCTGAATGATTATCTAAATGCCAATATACCCGCAGATATGTCCAACTTTTTTTCTACTTATAGACTTCCAGAAGGAGCAGATTCTATTAAAATATAGGATATGATTGGAAAATAAAATCTGGAGTAACTCTGGTTGAGTTGTATATCTCAGCAGTTTGCATCTGGAAATTATACCACTAAAATTTTCATGAATCCTTCAGTTTGAAGTTGGAATAGTACCCAAGGATAGTTGAATGAGTTGATATAGATCAAGATGTAGAGCTTATATAAATTGGTTAAACTACCTTACTCCCTTAATATCAACGTGCACTTGGTAGAATATTCTGTAATACCATGGGGGATTTAAACCACCAAGATCAAGGAGTCGTGGTAATTACTTTTATACATAGTAGGTCTTTTAAAGTCATTGAATGATTTAGGAATTGTAAAATTTATTCTGTTTGAGTTACAGAATTTCGACTCAGAGTGAGTGATTACTGCTGCAGTCTCTGCTTTGTGATCCAAATCCCAACTCACCTGCGAATTCTGAAGCTGCGCGAATGTTCAGGGAGAACAAGCGGGAATACAACAGAAAACTGCGTGAGATTGTCAAACAGAGTTGAACAGCAGATTGATTCATGGCGGATTTTTCCCGACTAGTATTCTAAAGTTATGTTGTCGTCGTGATGAATAATGATTGTTTAAGTTGGAAGCAGGCAAAAATGTGTAAGTCTCATTCCCTCGCTTGCAACTGTCAAGCTTGGCGTTTGCTCTAATTAGGGTTTGCTTATCGCTTAAACGCATGCATTTGCGGCCAGTAAACGTAATCGCATGCTAAAGTGAAGAATTCATTTCTTGTCATGATAAAATTACAAGTATCAGCCTCTGATGCTCAATGCTAGCGTTATAAAACAATAAAATTATTGTATTAAAATGCCTATTTAAAATATTTTCATAAAAATTTATCATTTCATATTACCTATTAAATCGGTATTTCATTTAATAGCAAAATAATTTGAAACTACTCCAGTCGTTATTCCAGAATTAAGGATGCTACGAAATTATAGTGATTATTTTATTTGATAACATTAAAATTGTGTGGAGGGTTTAGAGTCATTGCATAACGATGTTACTAATTTAAAGTTAAAAGAAGATTATTAACATTATTAATTAAATCATCAAATAAATGACTTAAATTTTCGGGTTATGAATCAAAAAACAAATAAATTTATGAACTGGAATGTTTTGAATGGAACGATAGAACTTTCCTTTTTTTTCAATATTAGTTTAAGTTATTCTAAGGGTTCCGCAAAGAAGTCCGTGCCCACAAAGTTGACTCTGTAAATAATGGTCGAATCCTGAAACCAAGTATTCATTCCCAATGAAAATTCACCTCGGAAGATCTGAATGGTTCCTCCTGTGTTTGCAGCTTCTATTTCATATGAACTACAAATGGTCACCAGCTTTCACAAGATCTGTCATAAGAAAAATAAGAACCTAACGATAAGTAATTCAGCTCATTTGAAAGATACAGCATAATCTATTAGAAATTTGGAAGCAAAGAAAATATGAATATACTTCATGTTTCACATGAAATTCAGTTTCTTTTTTTTCTTGGTTTGGCCTGTTGTTTGTTATTTATCAGTCATTGGTGACAGTAGATAATTTTATTTAATTACTGTTCAAACTACTTCAATAGTGTTCTACTTAATCGAGGCAGGGGTTGCGCATTTCACAGTTGTCCCATTTCCACGGCCATCCTAAGCATCTAAAAGGATTTGCAAGTCAAACAGAAACAATGCACGCCAACAGAAAATTCTTCACGAACTATTCCATACTCCAGATTTAAAAAAAAAAGATATAATTCTTAAGCACACAATCTACTGCTTCCCATATTTCAAGTAGACTTTGCTATTGTAAAACGAACTCAAGAAAAGGATACGAGAATAAGAATCAGAAAGCACAACAATGATGAAAAGAACACACAAGTTAGGGTTTTGAACACAAAAAGAAGGATCACGAAATCTAAATAGAAACAACAAAACATCAAAGAAAGAGAATAAAAAAAATCTGGGAATTAGAGTTAAAAGTTAGGGTTTGCAGGTAAAAATCCAATCATGGAGGAAAAACAACACAGAAAAAATCTCCTTGCGAGAGCAGAAATCGGCAATTGCAAGGTAGGGGAAAAAAAATTTGGACCATTTCTCGATTTATGCGTGTCATCCTTGCGCAGGGCCCATGCTAATCTTCTCTGTATCGTTCCAATTTTATCGGATGTCTCCGAAGAGACAACCCACGGTTGTCGATCAAAGTATAGAAAGAAGTTATATGAAGTTAAAACTTCCGATGTGGGACTAAAGTCCACTCGATATTCAAGTAACACCTGCCCGAACCTCGAAGAAAAAGGACAAAAGAACGATTCGCACAAGACGGAGGCGACGAGAAACACTTCCGGCAATGAGATACCAGGAACAACAGAGGAATAACCATGAAGTGGAGGAGAGCTGCGTGTGCGTTGACAGCATTGCCGCCGGCCTGCGTTCGGAGATGAGGGGCCTGTGAGAGTGTTCAACAGGCTAGCTTGAATCCCTAATCGACCAAACTCATTCCCACTCTCCTTTTCCTACAAACTTAGTTATAATATTCAATTACGTCTTGAATTTGAACAGTCATCTTTCATATCATTTTCAAAAAGAACACACGATATACTAAATATTTCACTTCTTAAATATTACAAATCTCACAATTAAATATTTTATTAGATCTCATCAATTAAATATCTTACTCTTAAATTCCACCGTCAAATAACTTATCAATTAAATATTTAAATAAAATTAATTAAAATTTTAAATTCTTAAAACTAATATATTACATTTAAATAGAATATATTATTTTTTCCAATATCAATTCCAATTCCAATTCTAATTCTAATTCTAATTTCAACATTCATTAAATTAAAAAATAATAATTAAAAAAAAAGTAAATCAATGAATTGTTGCCGTGGCCCGCCCACCCACATTTGTAGGCTTTGGTTATTCACTTTTTGTTATATATATCACAAAAAGTGAAAATTAGAAAGGCAGGCAGTCATTTTTATTTTTTAAAAAATTATATTTTTTTTTAAAATAACTTTTAGATATTCTAAAACCTTTCAAAAAATAATATCTATATTTTTAAAAAAACAGATATAAAAAATATAAGCCAAACACATTTTTCAGAAAATCAACTTTTTTTATTTTTTAAAAATAGAAAATACACTAATCAAATGTCTCATTCTCTTCTCTTACAATAGGAGAAATAGGAGATATTTGAGATGGAGGAGGATATGTTGAAAAATATCCCTCTAAAATGTCCCCCCTGATGCTGACAGCAAGCTCGACTAGGGACGGATTGACGGAGATACTAGGATGAGTGAATCACCTTTTACCACGTGACAACAAGCTCGACCATTGTGCATATGTCAAATAAAATTTAGCTCGGCTATTAGTTTTTTTTAGATATCCAGAGAATTATGTACAAACTGTTCAAGCAATACGCGAATAGATTAATTCATTAAGAAGGTTATTATGTAAATTATGTGAGTAAGAATAACGAAAGCACATTAATGCTGAAAAAAAAAAACTAGGTTTTGATCGATAAGGAAAACCATATGATGAAAACTGAGTAGAATCCACAAAACATATATTATCGATGAGATGAAAAGGAAAGCTTTGGAGGGTTAGGGGGGGTTAAGTTAGGGTTACACCAGCAGGAAAAAGGGCCCAAAGAGCAGATACTAGAGGAAGATGAAGAAATCATCCTAATTTTCTCTAAATCTCGTTCCTATCTTATTGGATGTATTCGAAGAGACCAAAGTATAAATACGGATTAAACTGTTTTGAAACTTTACTTCAATCCCTATTTGGAACTTGAATCCCTACTCGGCCAAACTCATGCATCCTCTCCCATCTCATCTTCTTGGGTTGCTGCAACATTTTAATGTCCAACTTCTTTTCAAATCTCGGTATAAAATATATAGAAAAATTCAAAAGATTATTTAATAAATTTTGTTTTCGATTCCACTTGATTCAGAAGCTTGTTAAGTTTAACTTAAATTCAACCAGAACACTTACGCGTTCATCAAATTTTCACGATAACTAAATTGGCTCTATCAGAGCCTCAACTACAGAATGAATCCATGAAGCAATAGAGCCAAAATCATAGAACAAATGTAGGCAAAATCGGGCATCTCATTGAACTCTTTGTTCATCAAAACACACCATTAATTGGAAAACAACGGTTTCACGACACGAATCAAACAACTATTATATTGGTGAGTTGAGGCAGTGGCTTCAAGGCCAAAACCATATTGAGAACTGCCGCGAGAGAAAGCATAATCTCTGCTGACCTGGGCAGCCAGGACAAATGCACCTAAACCCAAATGGCAGGATGGACCTTGAATGCCACACAAGTCACTTGCTTTAAACGACATCATTCGTGCACTGTTGTATAACTCAAAGTCGACGATGCTACAAAATGTCAATTGAGTATCAGGACCAGGTAATCGGGCAGCCTGACATAAAATGCGCAGGCGAGTGATAGGGAGAGTCAGATTACAAATTTATAAGCTACGGAGTGACGGCATCGCCTAAGGAAATCATGTCCACATCGGATTTCCCTCCATTTGATTTCGTTGCACGATCCATTACCGAGTTGCCTGATGATAGAAACAGAATTATGCCATTAATATATAGAACCTGTCTAGTGGTATCGTGCATGAAATCAGACACTGAATCAGTAGGACAAAACCGAAAAGAACTTACCGAATATAGTGTCCAGTGATGGCCTCCTAGGTGACATACTCCTCCTTTTATCTGCTCATAGTTAACTGATATTTAGTGGCCATATTAAGAAAAGAAAGATGCTAGGAAACTAGGAACCAAAATAAAGAGGCAATGAGATTAACTAAAAACAGCAATTTAATTAAAGCCAAGTGACCTCAAAGTCTCAACTTGTAATCCTGCATCCACCACTAATATCGATCCTAGTATCTGCTTTGCAAGCAGGGAGACCAAAGTTCCAGTCTCAAAGTACTGGGCTGACAAATGGATGTTGACCATCTGTGAAGCTTTCCATAGTTTGCATGAGCCTCATGTGCTGGGAATGGAATTTCGAGGGACCACAAATTTCAGGTAAGTAGTGTGTATTGCATTTTTCTTTGATAGGTTAGTTGAAGATAAGATGTCGGTAGAAGAGGAGCAAAGTGCAATGTCATCTAGCATGTAGAGCACATGAGAAAACCATATACTGGATCAAGGTTAAATACCATTTTGTCCTGAAATGGTGTTAAATATCTTACCTTAAGCTAAAGGTTGGCAACGGCATGAAAACAGCAGCAACAACTCGGATTGATACCATTTTGTACTGACATACAGTAAATTGATCAGACCATCACATTGAAACAACTAATTCCAAGTTAGCAACGAAACCTAGCACTGGAACCAAACTTTACACCTTAAATTGAATATACGATGTGAGAGAAGACTTCGTGTCATCCAAACCTACTGACTTATGCCCAAAAAAAAAATCAATTACTTTTTATTTGTTTGAAAAATCAAGTGCTATATTGACCAAGAATCAATGGTTGTCAGAAGAAAAAAATGACCAACATGTGAATAATTTCACATCAAGCTACTCATTAAAACAGCAATCATTAGGTTTGGTGCTCCAACTGTTTGGAGTCGATCATATGAAGCTTCCCTCATATATATATATATATATATATATATATATATATTTGTCTTCTTGCTGTTCCACTTAAACTCTTTCACAAATAACACATCTCATAAGATATCTACAGGCAGAAGATAACAAACCTACTCAAGGGCAGCAGTGTAGCAAATAAGTAGTACAAAAAATTGAAGATATATTTGCGACGAGATTGATGTAGTACTAAAACAATAGAAACTTATGGTGATATTTTTATCATAAAATGAATATTTTGTACCAAGGCATTTATGTAACCCTTTGACAGCATCGAAGTTCTTGTAAGTATATCCAACAAAGCTAAAATCTTCAGGTTTTAGAAATGCCTGTAGCAAAACATGTGTAATGCGAACGAGTCAGCAGGTGAACAATGCTCCTAAAAATCAACAAAAGACCACAAGAGCAAGTATTCAAATACACAATCATGGAGCATTGTGAACAAAGCATATCAAGTGGACTTGTATGCCTGTAGAAGGTTATGCTTCCACAACGATTTCTCATGCTTCGACTCTCTAGCTGATGGTGCAAGAAAAGACATGGCAACAAACACAGGCTACAAGAATTTTGATGTTCCCAAAATGGCATAAAATGATATAAATGTTTTAATTAATACTTGATGCAGAGATGACCACAGACACAGGCCATAAGGACTTATATATCGGTATTAATTAAAAATGATATATATGTTTTACAATAATTAATTATATATGTCAGTTTTAATTAATCAAAGCTTATATATGTGTTTTAGGTTTCTTGTAATTTCACCACAGTTGCCTCTCCCACTTCTCCTTCCCATCATGATTCAACAATTGACCAAGAATCGCTGACGACGGCCTCCTCTGACTATAAATTTCTTACCTAGTTCATTGGTGCTTTGAAGAAGAGACTGATACCTCCGACCATCATCCCTGTCATTCCCTGCCACTCGTCGTCTGTAACCTCTCATCAATGCTCACTGCGAGTAAGGCCTTCAAGCTAGCTTTTACAAATCCTCACCTGCATTATTGATTTTGCTTTTATCTTGTTTTGTGTTAGTCACAAGCATGGGTCTTCCACTGGAATCTCATGTGTGGGTACGGTTTGCATGAGCATGTATACAGAGTTTTGGTACCAGTCCAGTGGTGGTAAAAACCACCCATATCAGACAGCACAAATCGGCACTAGAAATGTTGTTGTATACGCAGGTTATAGTCATATAATATATCATATTCTCAAGGTTATAATGTTTAAATAGTGGAAACATTTGCATTATAAGCTTTTAAAATAGAAGCATGTAAGAAAATAGCGTAGCAATGATTGCAATTACGACAAGCATAGTGGAAATTTAACCTTGCATGGCTGATCATCAAAATTAATCATAATGTGGAAGCAACAAAAAATTAATCCATTCAATTATTTCTAAATGAAATAATTCTTGGAAGTATTAGATCCAAGGATTAAAATCTTGAGCTATTTCTACAGGTGAAGCATCTCATTTCGCCTGCGGATCTACACTGGCACAAGCACACCTTCAGTGCCAACACACCGCAATGCGTCCGGACTCATCGTGAGGCCTGGCGACGCCACCTCTAAATGAGTCCTGCAAGATCGGCAACGCGTCTTGGCGGTGCGGAATAGGAGGTTTAATTAACTAGTTAGGTTAATAATTTTAATTAACTCATAGCTATGGTTTAATTAAAACCTAATAAAATTATCCTATATATATATATATATATATATAAAATTTATTATTTATTTATTAATTAATATTTAGATTAAAAAATTTATTTTTAGTTAATATATTTTATATTTAAAATTATCAAAATCATATTGGCAAGGCATGATATGATACCGAAATCATATCGTCCTGGCCCGAAACTGAAACCTTGGCAGGGTCAAGATTTTTTTTTTTTAGTTGACACTAGGAATCCAGCTTACGTCAACTAATCTTGGGGTGGCTGGCCGGCCCCACAAAAGTTTCCTATTAACCACCAAGGTAAATCGAGAAGCGCTTGCAGCGGGCGGCCCATCAACCCAACATTCTTAGGTCAACTGCCCGTTATGGGAAATTCATTCATCAATTTGCCGAAGTTGGAACTCGATCCTTAAATATCAAGTAACTGAGAAATTACTCTGCTGCTGCACCATTGATAACTAAAACTAAAAAAATGATAAATGCAAGAAAGAATAGACTCCAATTTGTCTGGTACCTAGAAGGGTTTAGTTGACTACAATCAAGGCAGTGACTATCAAGGTTGACCAAAAAATTCATTATGATAATTCTATCAAGAATCAACTACTCTTTCCTTGTTTCTTACTGAGCAGCGGTAGTATATACATCATATAGCAACTCAATTTAGTGAACCAAAAACTATCCGATTACCATATCTTGCATAGATCAATAATAATGGTCCATACCTTCTTCCTCGTAGGCCCAGAACCGGTTCTAGCTGGAGTAGGAGGATCCAACTGGATAACAGACCAAAATTTTGAATAAAGATAAGTTGGCAAAATGGAAAAGTACAAGCACTCGGTAACACATTACCATCAAAAGCCATTTGAAAAATATCATTTTGAGAAACATTAGCATGATCAGATGACAATAGAGAACGTGCAGGTGATTGTGATTAGGAAAGTTCAACAATGAAACAAGTCCGAAGAAGATCAATATAAAAAACTATTGGTAGAAGCTAAACATGGAGACTTGGAGTACAATAAATCAAGGATATTATATATCATGTAAGGTTCACGGGACTAACTAAAAGGGGTAAAAAATTTGTGATCAAGCAGCATTTCTGGTTGATCTAGTAAAATCAGCTTCAGATGCCAAAGAAATACAGCGAATGGGATCTGATACACACACATAAAGAAGGGAAATGATTCTCATCTCTACATTTCATCTCTACACTCACATGCATGGTGGGGTGTGAGTGTAGAGATGAAATGTAGAGATGTCTATCATCACTCCATAAAGAAAACATAAGAGAACTAAAGCAAACAGACATACTTCATCAAACTTCAAGAAGTTATGAGTGTCCAATTCTCCATTAACTTCGGGTTTAAATGCTGCATTCATTTCATAAAGTTTGTCCCAAATAATATCTTTGAACCAAGGATGAGCCTGCAAAAGGAAACTAGCCAGAACTTTATAAAAAATCAAACAAGGATGATGATTTCTGTTCCACAATGGAAACTTACCTTTATTTGATCTGCCCCTCCACTGCCAATTCTGTGCTCAACATCACACAATAATCTACAAATAAGACTCTTGGCTTCAGAAGACAACCTTGCATCTTCTGGAAATCTTAAATAGGTTCGCCAATGCACAATCTAAAATCAATAAAGCGAAAATTAGGAGCTTGTTCATAGTTAAAGCAACTAACATTATAGTTCAAACTGAACTGAAGTCTAATCCTTGATATTGGAAATGTTGACCGGCCCAGCTTGACACTAGAAGCCATGGCTGAATATATTTATAACAAGTTGAGTTTCTATAGTCTGTTTGAATGTGGTAGAGGAGTGTTGTGAACTCATATGTAAGTATAGAAACTATAGGGGTGTGCTTGTAATATTCCGTACTCATTAAAAACATCTATACTCCATTAATAACATTTATATATATAGGTAGTAGGGGCCTAACTATGGTATCCTAAGTGGAATAATTTTCCTAACAAACATGAATCATGAAATCATGATATATAGTCCTTTTTCAAAAGCATTCAGAATCACATCATGGTTACGGCTTAAGATAGTGCAAGAATGTTAGCAAATGTCATAGAAAAGGAAGATTTACATCATAAGATTCATAACTAATCTGCAAATTATAGATTTTTCATATTACCTTTCGGCATGTAGTTATTGGATCATCAGAATAGAATGGTGGATAACCAATAAGCATCTCATACAATATTGCACCCAAGGACCACCTACAATTATTTCCACAAGTAAATCAAAAGGAATTCTCTATCCGCAAACAGTCTATCACATCAATAAGTATGGAATACAGGTTTCAAGAAGGAAATAGAGCATAAACAAATTCAACACAGTTGCACACAAATACACAATGAAAAGAATTTCAAAACAAACTTTCCTATTAATTGGTGGAACCAATATATCACCATAATATAAATACTCAGACAGATAAATCCACAATTGCCAAATATACTCATTTTAACAACAAGAGCAATGAAATTGTTCACGAACAATCTGTAGAAAATTCCATAGTTGTCAATAATGAACAATTCACAATTCAAAATACACAAAATTACAGTTCAAATGCAAAACAGACATGAACAGAATGTGAAAGAAGTGTGACAGTTTGTGAATAATATGTTATCTGATCCTAAAAATAAAGAAAACTCGTGAGAAATTAAATAGCATCCATAAAATTAAATCTAACTCTTTAAATTAAACACAACTAAATGAATATTAAATCAAGTATTATGAAACATGAAAAAAATACTTAGTACTCTGAAGCAAATTTGTCAGGACTCGAATATGGAAAATTCAACTACTGCACTAATACCCTTGTCAGATATCATCACTAGGATAGAACTTTGTGTAGACACTCGTATTCCTATTCATCACATTTAATTTTACATAAGAAAATATTTGTCATACACTTGGATCTGCACTCACGTTAGATACCGGTATCCAAGTCCATGTAACATATGTGTACATAGCAAAATTGGAATAATTTCACAGTTAACTCACAAAACACAAGTATATACATGATACTGTTATAGTAATATCAACATTTGATCATCTCCAGGAAGGGATTATTAAAGAATTAAAAATTCTGTTATATTTACCATGTCCAAAATGGTTAGCAGCTAATAATAGGTCCTTTAATATATTAGTTTTTTCTCCTCGCATGTGAATAGATTATTAATGTGGCAATAGTCTATCTTAGCATGTGACACAAAATTAGTACACAATTATTCTCAAAATATGTGATCTTCCATGAACAACTGCGTTTGATTTGACTTTGTTTCCTCATGCAATTGGCTTTTTTACAAGAAATAGTAATCCAAGAAGGGAACTGAATGAGGTTTAGAGGAGCGCATAGGTAATGAAAATTCTTGTGACGGCTAGTGCTGAGATACTCTTATGTCTGTGTCGTGGTATGTGAAACCTTCAATTTGTTCTACGTTTGTATCCCTCTTGATTGTATGTTTTCAGTATTAATCTATCCTCTCCCATAGACATAGGTTGATTGGTCAGGTCATATTAATATTTGGTATCTTTTGAGTCTTCATTATGATGTCTCCCTGCCAATTGAGCAGCTCTATTTTCCCTACAATACTTGAAATAAGTGGTATTATAGCCAAGGGTTCAAGGATCCTAATCCTTTCTGTCAAAAAATTGGAAAATAATCAATTGCTAGTACACTATCCACTTCACTGGTTGACAAGTCAAGGTGTGAGTAATAGTTATAGACAGAGTTCGAGAATTGAACGCGGACAGGGGCAAAACTTAACCTTAAGGCTATTTGGAGAATTTCTACACTGAATCTCGTATCAGGGACATTTGTTAGGATGAGACTCAAAATGGATTGCCAAATATTTGCCAGAATTGTGATCGACCACAGTCAGAAATCCACTAAATTTAATTTGTTTTCTATTTACTTTTCAAGCCATATACTTTTATATTTTAATTGTAAATATAATCTATAAAAGGAACCTGCTGAAATTTCCTGGTGAGGGTTTATATTCTTGGGATTGTGCTTTATGCTGTGGAATTTGAGTTCCAGTAAGTTCTCCACATTTGAATCCTTCATTAAGGTGTAATAGTCTTATGTATATGTCACCTGTGAATGAAGGAAAATTGGACGAACCATATTAAAACTGAATGTCATCTGTGTCTGCCCATGGTTTTCTTTTCTTCCTTTATTTCTTCTTTATGAATGACTCTATGTTCACTCGATGACAACAACAAATAGCTTAGCTTTACTGAACTCTGTAGACCTAATGATGTTACATTTTTCTCAAATAGAGCTGAATCATGGAAACATATTGATATAGGCTAGCTAAAAATCTAAAACATTGACACATTATGACTTGCAATTTCTGACATCATTCAACAACAGTCACTATTTCAAATCGACCACTAAAAGTACATGTAGATAGTACCAATGTAGAAATGAAAAAATATATATAGAAGAAAATATGCCTTTGTAAAAAAGAATGAAAAGTATTGCATAAGCATAGGGAAAAAAACCACAAGTCTTTATAGTTTTGGTTTTCATAAATATTCAAAACCAAACTAAGCAATTTGGCATTAAGCTTGAAAGGTAAATGACCATAACTAACAGAACATGGATCACTTTGGCGATTGCATACCAATCACACTCTAAGCCGTATCCTTTCTTCAATAATACTTCTGGAGCAATATAGTCCGGTGTTCCAACTGTAGAAAATGCCTAAAAAAAGTGTTCTCCTATATTAGATGTGTACCTTGATAAACAAATATTTGTTCAGTAAAGAAAAGTGATTGTGACGGATTTTCTTGCAGCTGGAGGATAAATCATTTTAAAGTACCAGTGTTCTCCTGTTCATCTGCCAATGCTGTAGTTGTTCATGAGGACTTCTCCACCTGTTACCAGTATTTGTGTCAAACGAACCATCAATATCCATCGAATCCCGAAGATTCTCATCACTCATGGGTTCATCTTCATTTAATGTAGAAAGCTTTGAACAATCAATCGGTTTGCACAAGCCAAAGTCTGACAGCTTCATGTGACCATCTTTATCCAAGAGAAGATTGTCAGGCTTTATGTCCCTGAACAAGAAATAAACTGTTAGTATCCTGACAACAAATATAGGACTTGTTGAATAGCCCATAAGGATAAATTGATCACTTGACATCCATGACACACTGACCTGTGAATGTAATTGTGTTTATGAATGGACTCTATGGCCAAAACACTCTGAGCAATGTAGAATTTAGCCACGTTTTCTGTTAAGGTCTCTTCTCTAATGAGTAGTGTCATCATGTCTCCTCCAGGAAGATATTCCATGATTAGGTAAAGATATTCAGTATCTTGAAATGAGTAGAAGAGTTTGACAATATAATGGCTAGCTACTTCAGCTAGCAAGTTCCTTTCAGCTCTTACATGCTCCACCTAAAAGGCAATATCACATTCTAAATCATAATCAAGTATCTAACAGAGACCAAATTGCCAAAGTAGAACACATACAATGTCATTTAGTACCAGAACTTAAATAGGTATCAGAAGAAAAAAAAATTGAAAGAGTTATGTCTCAAAAAAACAAATCAGAGAACAATGATTGGAACAATCCAACATAGTTTAGGAAAAAGGCAAAGAAAACAAATGAACAAACAATTAGAATGCAACTAGAAAAAACAAGCTGATAACTTAGTATATACAAGTGGAATGCTTATAATCCTTTAGTTGTATCACCTTTATACCAAACAAGAAGCGAACACAAACACATGAAGGTACTCTTATATTCTGTCGACGACTTGATGCCTTTAATGTGCCTCAACTATAATCTCTTAGAAACTTATAGACAACATTTTACTGGCTCATCTTTAGCAAAATTTCAAGCAGCTTTTCTCAAAAAATTTAGCAGATGACATCTTACATGTTTCACCTTAAACAGTTGAAAGGAAATTTAGTAGGTAATAAATATGGTAGAAGATATTAGCAATTGTACAAAATAGCTAATTGGGATGCATAAGGTTATTTGAGGCATTTAGAAGGTCAGAATAAACTTCCATAAAGATGACAAAATCATTCAAGCCACTAAAATGTCAAAGCAAAATCTCAACAAGTTACCTAAAGACATTATTGAGTACACATAAAAAATAGTGCAAGGATACTAAAGGTTTGGGAAAATTTACTAAACCACAAAAAACCCTGCAATGTCTGAGAATCAGAGACATACCAAACATTATGCTAAAAACACAGGTACAAGCATCTAATGTATTTTACCTGTCCCCGGCTAACCATTTCAGATTTCTTCAACTTTTTCATTGCATATATATTCCCGGAGGACTTCTCCCGACAGAGTCTGACCTGATGTGCAACGATGATAATTATACAACTAACCGATAAACCAAATTGCTTAATTTTCAGACTGTTTGCAGTACATAGTGTTTTAATAAATATCAAAACGAGATTTGTAGTGTGGCATAATTAAATGCACTCCAAACACATAAAATCAACAAATTGAATATACCTTTTGTTTCATGCTAATATATTGATGCAAAATTTCATGTTACGAAAAACCAATAAAATAATGGTTTGATTAGATTGAACACGAAGTGTCATGCTACTATTCCTCATTATTCATATTCAATTAGGAAAAACATAGTCATTTATTACTTCAAATAAAAACTCAGTGACGCCAAAAGGAATATACTAGCACAGGGAAGGAGGGGAAAATTTTGTGAACTGTAAAAGAAACATATGAATCCAAACCTCCCCAAAAGCTCCTCTTCCAATTATGGTTAGCAATTCAAAATCATCAACACAAATCTTGTGCCTTTTAAGCCTAATATACTCTGTTTCCTTTCTCTCAAGATCCTTTAACAAATTGACTTTCTCCTCCTTAGGAACCTGTGAAGAAGCCAATTGTCTCTCCAAGAACCAACGACTGCATTCAAAAAGTAAAGTCATCAACCACCAAAAAGATGAATCTCATTCTTTAAAGTCATAAAAGGATATAACTTTTGGAGTGCAATTGAACTACTCTTGTAATCAAATCTTTGAAAGAAAGGAAGAAAAAACTTTTTAAAAAAAAGTGGAAAATCATCCTCGAATTTTTTGTGAATACAGAATAATAACAATTTGCACAAACATGATGCCACACATTCGGAAGGGGATTTTGATATTTTACCAAGCACACAATAACAAGAAGGCTTTATCCCATTAAATGGGGTGGACTATATGGATCCTCCTACGTTATTGGACTCAATCCCTGCTATATCGTCATCATATTTAAATGAATTTTATCATTGCTAACAATTTTATCATTGCCATATTTTACCCAACATATTAACTAAAAAATAATTCCAAAAAGGGCAGCCTGGTACATAAAGCTCCCGCCAATACAGATTCCGGGAAGGGTCTATTGTATTCATCCTTACTCTGCTTTGCAAGAGGTTGTTTCCGAGATTCGAACCCATGATCTCCGGTCACACGGTAGTTACTTTACCGTTGCATCAAGGCTTCCCTCCTAACAAATAACTCCAATGAAACCAAAAAAAAGGTCTAGTTTGTAATCTATTTCAGGCATTATCATAAAAGTTAATGCCATGTTATGCCATTCTTCTATGAATCGACAAAAATTAACAAAGCCACACGCACAAAAGATGCATTTTCTTTCTGAATTTTATTAAAAAAACCACCCTAAAACTTTTGCAGATCCAGAATTATTTCTATATTAAGAGCAAGAAGGTACAGAAAGGATGGAGTTTAACTACACTGAGTTATAATATTAATAATCCAAAATACATTATGAGAGTTCTGAATTTTATATAAATGTTAAAGTTGGAAATCTAAAAAGGATGCAGAAGCATTTATATGTTAACAATGAGAAGTTTAAAAGGATTCATTTCAACTACACTTAGGCCAATGACTAATGATTTAGAATTTTCACATAGGTAACAGAAAGATAGTTAGCATTAACCTTGTTCACAGGATCAATATATGTATGGCCAAATCAGAATAGACTAGGAAAAGAACAATGTTTTATTCTTACAAAAGTTAGATCAGAAAGGATAAATACAAGCTTAACAACGTTCACCCTACGAAACAAAAGCACCTGACTGAGACTTCCCGTGAACAAAGGAAAATAAACTTCAGATAGCAAAATCCAATAGCTCATCAGCATTCAAGCTCATTTGACTACGCATGAATCATTAGTAAGCATTCAAATGAGTTCAAAAACTGAAATGCCCAAGTTCGTCACCAGATCATAATGCTATATAGATGAGCAATGTTTACATCACAGTGCATAAATAACCCTTTAGTCCCATGTGGCAGAGTTGGGAAAGAGCAGACTATTTATGCATGGACAAGGAATTCAACTTCCTATGTGAGACTAAAGTTTCATGGAAATGCTTATGTTTCGTTCCACATCCAACAGCTATGACAACACTCAACAGCATAGTGTTTTTTTCTTCCCTCCAAGCCTGATGAGTCAACAACTATATAAGTGATATCCACTTGACTGATCAACGACAGAACTAGATGCTCAGGGATGCTCCAATCTGATCCAGGAACTTGAATTAAATCATTTCAATAAACTCAACGAATGCAAATAGCAAATAGATTCAAAATGAACAGGCCAACATTTTGATTGTTTGGGGAGTTTGACAGAGTGTAATGATATTATCAGGTCATTCATTCTTGATGAATCTTTGTCCTTGGTTAACCTCAAGTCAAGACAGACAACATTGGAGGCCAGCAATGCCAAAATGTATGTGCTCCATCTGGCATAGAAAGAAATATTTCCAGGCCTGATGCCTAACCCTGTTTTTTCTACATAATTGAGTGCAGTTCTAAGCAACTCCTGCTCCTTAAGACAGTGATTTCTGCTATTCAATCGAGTTTTGGATTGGTTTCTCTCCGTGTTGCAGATCTGGGAAATCCCACTTGAAGTCAGAACACTATAAATGGTACTTCTTGGTTAAGGGGCAGCATTCATTCAGGAGTCAAATGAGTTATGTTTAGCAACATACTTGGATCACAAAGTATTGATTTTAGACTCGAGAAACATCACAATCAAAGCATAATCTTAAGTTTTCAAAGCAGACAACTTCTCTTGGTCCTCAAATTTTGGTGAGATCTGGAGGGGGGAGTCGGAAAGGTTAATAGTTCTAATAAACACCAAAACCAACAAAAGAGCTAGAAAAGCAAGGCCAAGAATTGTATAGAACTTTACAGGAGTAATCTTGTCCTCTTCATTCCCTCGTTAAGGATATACTAAGATGAAACATAAATGAAAGCTACGAAGAAACATCTCCATAGATGTTCTTAATTTTCATGGCTGAGTTAGAATATTCAATTTATTACTAGCTTTTCATATTCACCATCTTCATAAAAATGATTCATTTTCATTTCAATCACTGCTTTCAAGTAAATAATTTGAAAAAGATCTTTAGTGTCAAAAACTTGCACATGCATCCCTAAAGCAAATGTCATTACTTTTAAGATAAATGTTATCCAGGTTTATGTATTTTTATCCAGCATATGTGGCATGAAGTACATTTTTAATAGCATAATTTCTATAGGCATTCCAGACAGGAGATGGATGAAAGCCACAGCGAGCATTTCCTGTTAAAGGCCAAAGCAAATGAGAAACCCTATACAGACTGAAGGAAATAGCAACTAGAAGTGCACACTCAATACCATAGGCGATCAGATGTGAATATTCAGCCTCTCCCAAGTTCTACTTTGACTTTGAAGCAACTGTGAGTGACGTAGAGAGGAAATTATGTGAAGAACTATAAAACAATGACATGCAGATAAAAATTGTGGCACTAACTCTAGCCTCAAGCAAGTGATAATTGATGTGAAATCAAGGTTTAAAATTATGTTTAGAGGTAGAGTTTCAGTGGTCAACTAGAATAAGAGAGTTTCAATACGTCACACACATAGTGCCAGTGGCAAATTGGGAACAGGAAGAGATGAAGAGGTAATTAACAGGAAGGGATGAAGGAGTAATTACGTATTTGAAGGAGCTTTTTGCAGTTTCTTCCTTAATCAACCAAAGTTGTTCAAAAGCCCAACTTCCCAGAGGTTTTTAGTTGTCATGGTCCTCTAGTCCTCTGTTACTTTGCCAAGTTACACCAGAGATTGAAACCCCTTCGCTGACAGAAGATGTTTGCAAGTTGCGCAAATTTGTTCCAAGTCATCACAAAAGAAAAGTTTTCAAGCTCTCTTGCTCACAGAAACGTTCTCAAAACATTCATGAAGTCATGGAAGAAACCCCTTACGCAATCTAGCTTGGCCCGTTTTGCATGCTAGTCACTCATATCAACTAGCACGGTATTGTTTCAAACCATGAATTAAACATGCGTTATTATCCACTAGTTGCTAGGCAAGGGCCTTGAGGCCTAGAAAAAGTGCCTTCGTCATACAGCAAGGGTGTCAAAGTGGAGATCTTCCACTTACTCTAACCCGCTCTGTTCAACATTGGTTTGAATCAACTCAGATTTGACACATGGGACCAGTTCAATTTCTGGTGTAAAAGTTGAATCACTTCAGAGAAGTGCTGTCAAAGTTAAAACAAGTAAAAGGTAATTCAACCAACCTCCACAAGTCACATGCACTGTATTAGAAGAGGAAGTGGTTTGGATTCATGCCCTATTTGCTTGGAAAGAAAGTCAATAAGAGAAGAAAAGAATAGGGAAGACATATTCTGTACATCTTGTTTCCTTGGCATGGTGCAAAAAGCAGGCAATTGAATTAATTTTGTATTCGCATTCCATCAAATGAAGAAGTTTTAGAGATTACAAATAAATATCAAGGTATAACAAATGCCATGACATTAAGGTCTCTAAGCATCTCTATTGAATGAAGTCTCTTCTTTTTGTACAAATAACAACATTAAAGTTCCTAATATGAATGTAATAATTGTAGATAAAGTGCATCAATAACAACAGCATAAGTCACAACAAGTTCTTAATTTAGATCATTATCATGTAGGCTTATGTTCTCCATATGCAGCTTTCAAGAGTTTAATGATCGGTTTGATGAAGTAAATATTAAGTTACTTCTTTGTGTAGCCTGTCTTAGTCAATGATATTCCAAATTTTGATAACAAAATCTTAGTGTTTCTTGCACAATTTTATCCATGTGAATTTTCTCCTAGAGATTTGATGGCTCTTGGTAATCAACTTAAGACTTATATAGTTGATATGCATATAAATGACGAGCTTGTTATGATATTCTTGTGAAGTTGGCATTGTCACTGCTACTGTGGAGAGATCTTTTTCTGCAATGAAGATAGTGGAAAACAGACTGGGAAATCAAATAGGAGATTATTGGATGAATGATTACTTAGCTACTTAGACAAAAAAGATGTATTTGATTATGTTGAGTAATAAGATAATCATTAAAGATTTCAGTCGTCGAGGGCAATTATAATGTATGTATGTGAAACAATTTGGACAAAATTGAATATGGTGTCATTAGTGTGAACGCATTGCTTTAGATATAGTTACTACGTCTTGTAGTGTGTTTTGCAGAATTGAACTGGTATGCTTATATAGGGTGTTTTTGTGTTAGAGGATTTTATCACTGAACTTTCATAGTTTTGATTGGATTCTATTAAATCGTGAGGATGTGTTCCATCCATATGCCATTTTAAGGTGGAGTTTAATATTGTATAGGTACTTAGCTTCAAATAAACTATGGAAAAAGCATTGTTTTGTCACACTTTCAAAATTAACCATTTAAATTTTCTAATTTAATTATATAATTTCTGCATCCAGCACCTCTCAGGTCCTGGATCTGCCACTGACCATATCAATTATAAATAATACAATGATTGTCGTGTTCAAATCTAGCCAACATACAAACTAAAACTCCTAAAAGTCAAATTCTCAACCATACCATCTGTAAATACTGAGCATTTACGGGGGAATCTTTCTGGCAAGGCCACCAAGATCAAAAGTCATGCTCAAGCTAAGAATTTTATAATTAGATATCAAAAAGTTATAAAATAACAAGTAATTCATCCCTGGGAAGAAAGACAATATAAGCACACCCAGCAAGAATGAGACCGGTTTAAGCTATGATCATTCCATGTTCAAACATAAGAATTCAAGATCGATGATGTCAGGCGAAGAAAACCGAGCTCATGGAGAGATAATACTGACCGTTCTTTCCGTTCCTGGATGTTCTTCGTCTGGTTCCTGTAGTGGTTCTCGATGAACTGCTTCGCGGCAGCTACCCGCTCCATCGTCAAGCTCGAGCCGACTTCCTCAACCTCCACCTCCTCCGCTACCGCCGCCAGTCCCCCAGCCGCCGCCCCTTCGTTCTCCTCGCTGTCCATTTCCATCTCTCTGCCCTTCTTTAATTCCTCCCCCTTCCAGCGCTGAGTTCGCTCTCTCCCTTCCCCGTTCTTATTTATGCATTTTCTATAATTTTAATTCTTGTGGACAAACACTATGCGTGCGGTCTTACCATAGCACGATTAAACTAGGCCTCTCATCCGTCAGATTACCACAATTTCTTTGAATCGGACGTCGACTAATCTTTCCGCACCAGACGAGAGTCCGCAGAGGATCCTGGCGTCTTCGTTTCTTATTATTATTATTAATCGGGATTCCTCCTTATTTATTAATGAATTAGATGGGAACACGACGAGATTGGATCACACTAACGAGGGCATGGGAGCGGAGTCCGGACCCGCTTCCGTGGGCATTCCTGCCGTCGATTTCCGATCCGACGGTGGATATTGAATTGTTCAGGCAGGAGTACATCGTGGCTCCAGCTCACGTCGCCGGCTGACTGCTGACTCCTCGGCCCTGCGATGACGATCCAACGCTCGGGAAGCAGCAAGCCGCACCACTACGCGGCCCCACCCGCAACTTGCCGTTGTAGTAGTACATGGAACATCGAAAAAGCAAACAGCATCACGCCACGTAAAGAAACTTCTAGTCCTTCGATGCTTATTTGTCCGTGAATCTGTTTGGTGGCGTGCAAAGTGGCGGAATAATATCTGGCTTGATGGCGGTTTGATATTTTTGTGTCGGTATAGAATCCAGCTGTCCGATGAGTAAGCAAATTAACAATTTTTCATATCGATCCTCCAGTGAGTAAATTGAAATTTTGAAAGGGGATTTTTAAGTGAAAACCTCAGCAAGATGTCGTCTAATCTTGGTTTTAAAGCTAATTAAGGATAAAGTTGGTTAGTAGTTTCTTAATCGCATCCAGTTGGCCAAACTATCTATATATATATATAAGGATATTTAGTGAAAATGCACAAATGTTTATAATTATGACGACTAGCTGTCGTCTTAGTGATCATGAATATAATATTATATTATTGCACCAAATATGAATTTAAATATGATGACCAGCTGTCATATTGTTGATGAACATGATACTTGAGAGTTGGCGAAAAGTGGAGGTGCAAATTGATAGGGGGTTTAGTAGTCGTCTATCATTTATCAATGCATTCAACTTCAAAGGAACTTCAGTGGGAAAATAAAAATTGTTGTTGGGTTATCTTGCAATTCAGATTGTTGGCCAATCTTACCCTTCCAGATTAATGTCGGAGTTATGAGGAAATAATCCAAATTGAAATTATAAATTAAAATTGAATTTATCTATTAAGATGGCTGATGATCTCAAACTGAAAGAATAAGCTGCCTGGTGTGGCTGAGCTAGCCAAATGTCGAGTCGGTTGAGTGTCGAGCTGGACCGAGTTGCTAACTGTCAACCTAGCCTAGCTACCGAGTGCCAAGTCAAGCCGAGGATTTAAGGAATGCTTCAATTATATTTTCAATTGTTTTTTTATTTCTTATAAAATGTTGGCTATAAAAATTTTCAACTAATTTATATATATCAATAATTTTGAAAGACTCCACCACATTTTAAGGATTTAAGGAATTACTAAGACCGAGCAAATCCATAGCATCATTACTAAAGTGTCCATTAATTTCTTACAACTATGAATCTATATATCGAAGCATAAGAGTTATATACCTGATAATAATGTTCAATGGTGAAATGCCTTGATGAGGACAAGCTCGGCCTCATCTATTAATATACAAGCATTAAAATCAGGAATGTCAATATTTTAAAGTTCACAAAAAGGTACTTCACTTTTACAAGTAAATCATCATACTTATTATCCCTCATTTGTTGAAGTAACTTCTTGGTAAATAATATAAGCTTTATTACATTTATGGTATCTTGAGACTTACTTGGTAAAGCCCGATAAAAGATATCTGTGATCCCAATAATCTCTTCCATAAAATGCAAGATGAATACAAAATCAAAAGAAGTAATTTCATCATAAACAAATGTTAGATCTACTCATTGAGAAGGAAGCTCATTTTCTATAACCTTGAGCAATATTGTACTTGATGTACTAAATATCTTAATTAAGTATGCCAACAATCTCAAATGAGAACTCCAATGTGTATTAGCAACTCACTCTAGAGTACCCATCCATGCATGTCTCAGGTTCATTAATAGCAATCACATGCACAATGTTATCCACATGAGCATTTTTTGATTTATCATCACACTTACATGAAAAATTAACAATATTAACTATAAAAGTTAATCTTTCAAACAATTAACGAACATGTGTCACATTTTTTAATTTTGCAACTAAAGTCAATTTTAAATCGTGAGCAAAGCAATGAGCATAATAAGCACTTCTACCATCTTTAAGGGTCAAAGCATGCAATCCATTAAACTCATCCCTCATATATTAGCGGCATCATGGCCTCACCCTCTGATATTTTGAACATCAAAATTCTATTGAGCCAAAGAAGAATATATAGTTGTTAGTACAATCATTCTCTAGAGGTCAACCAAAAGGGTTGGTGGCCCTTTCACCGACAGCATTTGTGCAGGCACCCGTACGCTAGATCAGCTTACCGCCCATCGACCAGTGCCTCTCTCACTCATACCTCGCTATATGGTGTTGTTCTATGCTCCATTGGAGGGCAGCCAAGCTAGCAAGTCCTTTTGCTCTTTCGCAGGGGAAGCACCTCCTCGGGAACCTTGAAAGGAGAAGGCCCTAATGGCAGGTGGTTCCCTCGAGTGGGGGAACATGTCTTTCTCCACGGAAGCGTTGGAAGACCAACTACCCCCAACACTATTGACCGTTAGGACTTGGGGAATATGGAGGGATGATCGACCTGGAAGACTATCTGCTGAAATTTGAGCACATCGCTTCGATGAACCAGTATACAGACGGAGTAAAGTGTTGAGCATTACTCACCGCACTATCTGGTTCGGCTCAAAGATGATTCATACGACTACTCGTCGAGTCCATCATCAACTTCAAGGAGTTCCAAAGGGCGTTCCTACATTACTTAGCAAGTAGCTAGCGCTATCATATAACCATAGTGGCTTTATTCACCCTCAGATAGGAGCCCCTCAGAGCATACATCAAACACTTTGACTAGGCCACCAATGACATACCGTCAGCCACTTCTGAAATCTTACTGAGCGCACCTTCTCTCAAGGGGTCGCTGAAGATGAGTTCTTTTGGTCTCTAATGCGAAACCCACCTAGGGGATCTCGATTTCCTGATGAGATAAGCAACCTAGTATGTCAATACGGAGAAGGTGTAGATGGCTCGCATGAAGGACACAATCTCGTCTAACCCAAAAGAAGCTCCGACGATGTGGTGAACAAGTTTGCCTGCAATTCTGACAACAAACAGGGGCTAAGAATGTGTTTGGTTAAAATTGTCGTATATAATTTTAGTTTTATGATTACTAAATAATTATATAATTAAGATTATGAAAATAAAATATAATATAATATTATTTAATTTAAATATAGGTAATACAATAAAAACTTATTTATTTGGAGGTTTTACTGTATAACTTAGTTTAATATTTGCTATTACTCTTGATTCAACTTTAGACATTTTTACAAATTAATATTTAATTATTTTTTAAAAATAAAAATATTAATATTACTATTATATTATATTATATTAATAATATTAATATATTATATTATTATATTATATTAATTTTAATAATGTTAATATTAATATATGTTAATATTATTAATATCTTATGATGATGATGATGATAATAATAATAATAATAATAATAATAATAATAATAATAATAATAATTAATATATTATATTAATTTTAATATTAATATATTAATATCACAATAATATTACTATTAATATTAATAGATTATATTAATATGATTAATATCTTATAATAATAATAATATAATTATACATATTCTTGAGTTGCCTATTGATATTTGATTGATATATAGAGTTATTTTTATTTCAATGGGTAAATATTAAAGGGTAATTTTGATTAAAAAAAATTTAACTTCGGAATCCAGAAAAACCTTTACTTTTCCTAGGTTTTCTAATTCCGTATTTCATGTATGAGGTGTCAGACATGCATTGTAACTCAGGAATCGCCAATTACCTAAATCAAATATGATTTTTATTGATAATCTTAGATGGATAATTATGGCTATCAATAATAATTTTGAATTAAATATGTTTTAAACGTAGCAGGTTGAAAGAAGCGTGGACATGTGAGTTATGAGGTGTGATAGATAAGAGAGAATTACAATTAAATTTTGTTTTATTGTTTAATTTTTTTAATAAAATTAATATAAAATTATATTTATTAATATTTTTCTTAATCATAATTGAACAAGATACACGAAGCAGTAATCCTTTTTTAAGGACCAAGGGGCGACAGAATCTTTGATTTGATTTACCGACCTCAAAATTGGCAAAATATTCGCGCAATAGAAGAATAAAATATAATAATAAAAATAGGAAAAGAAACGGTGCGAAGAGAAGAGCAGTCGCGGACGCTTTCTCTCCACGCGGGAGCCGTTTTCTCCACGTCATTAGCGCGGTAGAACATTCTGCTGCCCCGTTGGAAGCTTCGTCTCGCAATCCTCGTCCCGGCCCCACCGTGTGCTTCACAAATTGCACTTTTCCCCTGCCGAACAAGCCAACCCTTGTCGCACCTGGTTAATTATTGAATGCAACGATGGGACCCGCTTGGAACTCGATCGGCCGCCCGCCGACACGTATGGCCCAGCTTCAGCACTCCATCAAAAGGCCGCCCGCCGCCGCGGGCTTCGTCGTCGCTTTGTCCAGTCTGTTTACCCGTATTAGAATCAACGACCCACACGATCCCCGGTCCTTATCTACTCTGATACCCCACCGTCCACCTAGGCGGGTCCCTCCGCCACCCCTCCAAACGGACTGCCTAGGTACGATTGGAAGAAGAAGTTGAGTCGGTCCACACACCCGCGTGAGCCGCGGTTCCGGACACTTGACCTCGACCGCGTGCACGCGCGTCCACTCTCTTTCTCGCCGCAACATATAAATGAAGCAGCCTCATTCCGCCACTCATCACCCATCCTCTGCCCAATCGGAGTCTTCTCAAGTCCCAAATCGCCGCCGCTGCAAATCATAATGACCGCCAACCAAACTCCCCCGCCCGTCCCCTCCGCCGCCTCTCCCGCCGCCTCTATCGACGACGATCTCTTCTCCTATTTCTGCTCCTTCGAAGACGAGTTCACCCCTGCATCTATCCCTGCTCCTCAACCTTCTCCAGCCCCCTCCCCGTCCATGGACCAGAACGCAAAGAAGCGCCCAAGGGTGGATGACGATCTACTGAACCGGTTTGTTGCCTTGAAACGCTCCGCCTCCTCCTCGCCCCCCGCGCACAACGCCATAGAGGTGGAGGACGCTGGAGTTCAGGGAACGAATCTGGCACCGCAGACTCACCAACGCCGACTTTGGGTGAAGGACAGGAGTCGGGATTGGTGGGACCATTACAACAACCCGGATCTCCCCGAGGAGGAGTTCCGGAAGGCCTTCCGGATGTCCCGCGCCACCTTCGACTTCCTCTGCGACGCGCTTGGCTCGGCCGTGGCGAAGGAGGACACGGCGCTCCGCGCCGCCATCCCTGTCCGGCAACGAATCGCCGTGGGCGTGTGGCGCCTTGCCACCGGCGAGCCCCTCAGGTTGGTCTCCCGACGATTTGGACTCGGAATCTCCACCTGTCACAAGCTCGTCCTGGAGGTATGCACCGCCATCAGGGACGTGCTAATGCCGCGGTCGCTCCTCTGGCCCGCCCCTTCCGATTTGGCCGCCGCGGCGGAGCGATTCCAGTCTCTCTCGGGAATCCCTAATGTGGCTGGCGCAATGTACACGACCCACATACCGATCATCGCCCCCAAGGTCAGCGTAGCCTCCTACTTCAACCGCCGCCACACGGACCGCAACCAGAAGACCTCCTACACCGTCACCCTCCAGGGAGTAGTCGACCCCGACGGCGTTTTCACCGACGTCTGCATCGGTTGGCCGGGCTCAATGACCGACGACCAGGTGCTCCAGAAATCGGCGCTCTGGCAGCGCGGCAACAACGGCCAATTGAACCACCAGTGGATCGTTGGCGGGGTCGGGTATCCTCTGATGGACTGGCTGCTAGTCCCCTACGCGCAGAGGAACCTTACATGGGCACAGCACGAGTTCAATGAGAAAATCAGCGGCGTGCACCGGGCGGCCAAGCAGGCCTTCACCAGGTTGAAAGGCAGGTGGGGATGCTTGCAGAAGAGGACCGAAGTGAAGCTGTCGGACTTGCCTGTGTTCCTCGCCGCTTGCTGCGTGCTCCACAACATATGCGAGATGAGGAAGGAGAAGATGGATCCAGAGCCGGAGTTCGAGCTGCTGGACGACGAGACGGTGGCCGAGAACCGCCTCCAATCGGCGAGCGCCATGCAGACAAGGGATAGCATTGCCCACACCTTGTTGCACCACGGCCTCGCCGGAACAGGCTTCTTGTAGACTCTGCCGCAGCTCGGCTTTTTATCAAAAACAGCGTACTCTGTAATGGCGTTTTCTTTTAAAACACTGCTCTGTAATCAATACTTCTTATTTTGTCTACAAAATTTCTTTCCAATGTGGAGATTTGTATAACAACAGAGCAAGGTCAACGTCAAGGTCGAGTACGGCCTAGGGTGGAGATGATCTAATGTAGATCTTAATGATGAACCAAAGGTAAGGTCAAAATCAAATAATACGAAGTAAATTGTAAGAATCAACAAAGGCCAAGACTTGACCCTGACGATGTGAATGGTAAGAAGCAACAAAGGTCGAGGCAATTTGACCCTGAGGACTGAATTGGTGAGGTCTAACCATCTAAATGATAGAAAGACAATCCCATCACAGATGCACGCATGCTTCCACGGTTATAGATTCTCAATTTACTCTAATTTAATAAGAAATTTTTCTAGAACAGAGCCATGTTGTGATATTATCTAGTGATCCTGTACGGGAGCAAGCGGACAAGCAGCTGAGACTACGGTGTATAGCTTCTGTCGACGATGACCGAGCTAGCTGAGTTGGATTCCTTCTGGAGGAAGAAAGCGATGAGAGGCCGAGCGAGCACGACACCGACCGAGTGGGTTGGGAGAGGAAAACAATGCCTCTTCCATTCAGGACGACACGTCTCGAGCCTGTAGGCACCCGCACAAAGCCAAAGAGCGTTAGCTACCAAATAGGGGACGAGGTCCGCTTGTTTGGTACTCCGACGCTCAAGTCAATAGCGATCTTTTAGAACAGAAGTAGTAAAAGAGCTACTGGAACAGAGGTGTGTGTTGATGTGTGGAACAGAAGTAGAAAAATGAGCTTTAGTCCAGGGATCCCCTTTTTATAGGTGGCTTCTTCGTCATTACGATACGTGTGGAGATGTACTTATAATTAATGACGGAATGGTTCTTCGTTAATGAGATGTCTGCGGGAGTATGTCCTCATTAATGTCGGAGTGGCTTTCTGTCAATAGGATGTCTATAGGGACATGTCCCCATTAATGGCGGTACGTTCCACCTGTTCTTCATTAATGACGGGCTGCCACGTATGGGCTTTGAAACCGAGACGCATCTGGGGCGTTACTTTTATATCTGTGTTAGGGATCCGTACGGCTACGGCCGTCTTCCTCGGATTACTACCCCACTATTGGCCCCGTGCATTCAGGCAGAGCCCAGATATGAGACTGACCAAGCGGCGCTTCCAGGTCGTCTGTTATCTGGAGGTCTGCGTTTAGGCTCGGGAGGTCTGTGTTCGGGCTCTGGAGGTCTGCGTTCAGCCTCTGGAGGTCTGTGTTTGGGTTCTGGAGGTCTGCGTTCGGGTTCTGGAGGTCTGCGTTCATCGATTATTGGAATGGTCGGTCGAGACGGTCAGCGGTAGCTGCGCTGAGTTGTCGGGCGTGTTCGGCCTTCCAAATGGAGTTCCGCCTCATCCCGCTCTTTGGTGCTACGTGGCACTGTGCTATATCTTATCTCATCTTCCATGTAAGATATACAGCGCCATGTCAGATCACTAAAAATCCGGTATACCAAAGTTTTAGTACACCAAATTTTAGATATACAGTTCCATATGAAAAATTTGATATACCGTACCAAACTAACCTTACTCCGGGGCTCATTCTGTTCCAAGAACAAGCTCCTAAACCCTAGCGAATTAGTGGATGTTAGGCTTACGAATTGTAAGTCATGTCTACTTCTGATCTGAAGCAGGGTCACGTGTATTGGGTTGCCAAAGTGGAGCCGACCATATAGGCTGAATTGAAGGAGAATTATTTTCTAGGGTAATAATCACCAAATTTACCATGCATAAATCTTAATAGTTTTTTGTTTTTTTATAAAGTGTTACACTATTACACTAAAGTTACCACCTGTTTACAGTGAAAAAATGGCACGGCTTAGTACAAAAGTAACATTTGATAGACTGTTGGGTTTGGGTTCATGTAAATTAAGACATCTACTTGTTCTCAAAGTATGACAATACTGTGAAATTTGCATCCATGGGAACCTAGAACCTCAAATTTATTAAGAACATTACAATCATAAAAAGTGAGGCGCCTAGGAATTGGAAACTGTGTTGAGATGGTAAGATTATAAATATAGTTTTATATTGAAAATATTTGAGAAAAATTATGGGTTTGTAAGAGTAAGATAACTCTATTGGTATGAGGCCTTTTGGATAGAGCCCAAAAGTAAAGTCATGAGGACTTAGGCCTAAGTGGATAA
>JBBPFP010381826.1:0-17008 GCA_037974795.1 Kaempferia galanga | reverse complement strand
GAGGTAACCAGCCTTCATGCAAATGACCTAAGGAGGAATTCAATTATTATTACGAATGTAAATAAAAAAAATCATAAAAATAAATAGACACAACCTCTCCTTGAACTGGTTCACCGGGCAAAAGCGACAACAAGCTACCCCGAGTGATATGTTGATGACTCGTCCGGACAAGAACCTCACTGCAAGCAACCCATATAAGATTTGAAAAAGAATAAATTGAATAGAGATAAATTGAATTGAATTTATTGTATGGTGGTAACTGAGTCGTTACCTTTGTCAGTAAATTTATTAAAAGCATATTGAATAAGCTTCAACTGATCAGAATTTACTGCCTTGTTCACTAAAAAAGAACCAGCTCTAAATTTTGACATTGCCCCTGTTGAAACAAGATCATATGGGGACAGCTGATAAGGCCCTGGCTTTCTGTTTCTCAGTGGCCTCGTCGGAATTACAGACATATATGAGTGACGAGCCTCTGCCTTCTGTCCGAGTAGATCCGTAGATGACTAGTTGAAATAAAATAAGTTCAAATTAGCTCAAAATAATAACAATGATAGTAACAGAAAAAATATAATTTATTTTACTCCATCATTCTATGGTTTATTCATCCATCCATCCACGAGCGATACATGCGGAGAAAAAACCTATTTAAGGATGGAAGATACATATTATTAGAAAATTAATTAATTAATTATAATTTCGAACCTTATACAATATACTGCTATCAATAAATTATATTATTATATAAAAAATAGTTTAATTTTAAACGGATCAAAATAAATTTAGTTTAAACCTACTTAATCATGCCATGTTTACTTAGTAAGCTTCAGTTAATCCTAAATTGACTTTTACTCGATAAGTATCAAATAAATTAAAATTGAATGGTTGCAAGCATCTTTAATTTTAAAGGCAGATGATTATAATCAATAAAGATAAATAGTAGAATAAACATGTATTAGCAATCTAATTAATTATTAAGTGACATTTAATTATAATAAAAATTAAATTAAAAATACAACTCAATATAGAGTAAAATTATGTTCTTATTAATAATTCAATTAAATAAGCACCAAAAATGTAGCAGTATGGCATGATACACTATCAGAATCATATTTTTCGATGATAGACCAAAACTCTTGTAGATTCAAGATTCTAAACCTTACATAAGCAAAGCCCATGATTAAATCTCTAAACTAGTAGCAAATTGGATTTACAATATATCTAAAGATGTCAAAGCTGGAGACTAATCTCTAGACTATTCTAGATGCAAAAAATAGAAGCAGTAGAATAGTCTTAAGAAGAAGTTGAGTCATGATCTCTATAATAAAACTTCAAGTGATCAAGACTTGAACTTTATTAAATTTTATTATATGTAATAATAATAAAAATATATATTTCAAATTTAATCCTTATTTACTAATAAGTGTTGTAAAAGATTCAACAGACACCAAACATCTCACGAGAGTGTTGAAACATGAACTTAGTTAATACCTAAAACATAAACTCAATAGTCAACATCTAGTGCAGTCAAATATTCATGAAAATAATTTTTTAAATTAATATACCAATATATTTAAAAGTAAAAAAGTATTGAAATCATATTGGTGCAAACAAACCAAAACTATATCATTTTAGTTAGAGTCTAAAACTTCAACATAACTCAAAATTTTAAACCTGAGATTGTGCAATAGTCAAAATAAAAATACAAGATATGTTTGGAATCCATTCATGTCCTTACTTCTTGACGTTGACCATTGAAAAGACCATTAAGATGAATCTAGAAAAACTCCTTGATGAGCTAAAATACCAAATTGAGGCCACCATTCCATTTGTCATGCTCTCAGGAATTTTTCATGCTTTATTAATATTGACCGCAAGGACGACCCTTAATTTTCTAAAAGCACTTTGATGGGTCAAAATGACACTATCATTGAATTCATTATGCTCTCAGAAATTGAATTATGCTCTTGCTTCTTGATTTTCATCTCTGTATTATTTAACATGTTTAAAAGTTTAAAAGGAGTTACAACTAGAAGGCTATTTTGGGAATGTCCAAAAGGAAAAGTAGGCTATTTGAAAAATTTGAAACCATGGTGCAGTTTGGCAGTTTGGTAATTACCAAACTTCAAGTGTGCTCTTAGATAAAATAATTTTTAAATAACTCATGGAATAAGTCACCAACATTACTTAATAAAATACATTTTGAATTCATTTTTTTTTTTTCTCAGGACAAAAAGCTAGGTGGAGTCCGCTAGAGAATTTCACTAAGGTTGTATGAACTAATACAAATATAATAGGGATTTTGAGTTCAATTTTGAAGTCACCATTGAAATTGACAAATTGGAAATCTTCTTATCATTTTTATTAGGCTCAATGTGATCTCTAGATTAACAAACATGGGAGAATTGTAAGAGGAATTTCTTCAACATCTCAAAGCTGTGGATAGTTGGTATAGATAAAAATGTTGGTGGGAAATAATGTCAATGATTTTAAGCCAATTTATGTATAATATTTATTCTACATTTGTTACTGAAATCAATTTCTTATTTTTCTTTAGTTTCTTTACATCTGTCCTATGTCTCATTGAATTGCAGATTCCCTCAAAACCAAACTACAGCTTGGTTCTTTATTATGCAGCGGAAAAGCCTTTAAGCAAAGATTCGTTATTAGGTAGATTTGTAGATGGAACTGACATGTTCCGAGACTCTAGATTCAAACTCATACCCAGTATTGTAGAGGTATGCATTGATAAACATCAAGATGCTATTTTTTTCCTACTTTCAAGTTTATTCTAATCTTGTTGATGGTGGGACAATAAATTTCATAGGGTTATTGGATGGTCAAGCGTGCAGTTGGAACTAAGGCATGCCTATTAGGAAAAGCAGTAACCTGCAAATATCTTCGTCAAGATAATTTTCTAGAGGTGAATGGACTCTGGATATTAGTTAATTACTTAATTATTTTTCTGTTTAATTATGTTGCTTCTGAACAAGTTAAGCTTTGTTTGCAATTTGTTTGAAGTGACTATCCTCCCATATATCGTTGTATGTTTTGTATGTTAATTGTCATTCTTATATCTTGTAGATTATATAAGTTGTAAACCGCACATGCAGGAGATATAAAGGGCAATATTTAAGGAATGGTGGCATGAGAGGTACGCCCTTGAAAGATCTCTTGTTGTGTGAGGCTTGCAAAGAGAATTGGAGGAGTATGGAGGGAAAAGAGAAGATTGGAGAGAGGAAACAGTGCCTGAAATATTTAGTTGGATGAGATTAGATAGAGGAATTGAGGAAAATTGGGGCTTTGCAATAAGGATTTGAATGAATAGGGGAAACAATGTTGTCACATCACAGTCCTCCCCTTAAGGCCCTTGTAGAAGAGAAATCAAATCCTAGAAGAGCACCTAGGCTTTATTCCAGTTGGGAGGAAACATACTGTGTTGCATTCTTCAAGAAACGCCCTCCCGCCTGAGAAGCACCCACGCGGGGTGTGCAGGCTAACATCCTCGATCAGCTAAAGTAAGATCTGAGAGAAGTGTGCTTGTTGTTGTGCTTCATCTTGATCCATGGTAGTGGAAGTTGAACATGTGGATGGTTGGAAAACCTAATTTTGGTTACTGTCAGATTATAGAGTAACCATTAATACGGAGCAGCATTAGCTATCACATTAAACTGGATGACAGATTGGTATTTATATAATTATTTTTTAGTTTCATATTTGAAATAGCTTTTCTGTATGCACGTGTAGCAGCATAATTTGTGGTGAGAATCTTCTAGAAGAAATATAAGTGAAAGATCACCATAGAAACTATGAAATGATGAAGATTTCTAGCCTGTTTAATCTTATCTCCTACTTCTGATATACTTGTTGTAATATATATATATATATATTACACTGACTGGTATTCAGTTCGACTACTGAAGAATGCTAACAAGGTTCTTATCTACAGATAGATGTGGAAATTGGTTCCTCATCAGTTGCAAGAAGCATAATCAGCTTAGTTATTGGATATATCACAAGCATTGTTGTTGACCTTGCAATATTAATTGAGGTATGCATTACAACACTAATATCTTTACTTCATTCAGAATATTTGGGGATTCAATATCTTCTCAATCTTGTATATAGATTGATTTGAAATTAATATTGTATTAGTACTCTCTTAGTGTTGAATTGCAGTTGATCTGAAATTAATATGTTATATGTACTCTTTTAGTGTTGAATTTGCATTGTGATTTGACCCTCCAATTTGTAAATGAAATCTTGCAAAAATTGGAAAGGCTACAATAGTTAGATTATTGTATTACAAGACCAAACTTGAGCCTAAGTCCAAACACTCAGAACTAAACCATTGTAATATGTACCTCCTTGAAACAAACAGTAGATGTTAGTTGTGTTGTACCACAAGAACCATCTACATGAGAGTCCAATTTTGACAGAAATAATTCTGATTTCTCCATTGTTGTCATTTATGAAGTTCAAATACCACTCAATCTCAGATGACCCTGCACATCTGCCACATATGTGGGTAACAAAAAAATCCCGTAACATCTTTGGCACATGCCAATTGAGCACCTCTGACCACTGAAATTGCGCTTAATTCACTAAAGCCCAGCACATAGAAGATTAAAAAGTAACACATTGTACTAAAGACAGCTAATAGAGAAATTTTATTATATTCCAGAATTGAAGAGGTTGAGAGTGTTGGTTCTGGCATACAAATAATTTTGTGATGTGGAGTTAAAGTCGTCAATCAGGGTGGATACCCCATGATAATAGAAAAGTAAACAAATCTTGCTTCATCAAAACCCGAAGACTTTGTTTAGGATTGACCCAATATTGGCTCATCTTACCATAATAAAATCACCATACTCTTTCTCATTTCACGTAGTATTGTCATATTCTTCCTTTTCCTCTTTTTAGTAGCACAGATAGTATCAGAATCAAAGTCAGTGTGCGTGTGGGTGGGTGTTTAAACTTTAAACTATTCGATTTATCATCAAGATGCAAATGTGAGTATACATTTGAATTTGGATTATAGCTTCATTAGTCATCTCGTGCATTAGAGAAATGAACCTTGCTATTTAGCAGATTACGTAGCAAGTCATGAGTTCTAACTGGTATTCTGAATAATTTTAAATGTGAGAAACATGTAACAATTCTAAATATGCTTTTTCTCCTTTTTTGTGCAGGCAAAGGAAGAAAATGAGCTTCCTGAGTACATTCTTGGTACAGTTCGACTAAACCAAGTGAGGCTGGAGTCTGCAGTACCTTACTGGGGAGAACGTTGAACAGATTCCGATGCAATTTTTCCTGGCAATAGAAACATCATATTATTTAGCATTTGCGTTTTTTTAAAGAAATGTAATTTCTGCTCATGGGTGTGTACATATATTCAAATCGTCAAGAGTGGCTTTCTCATACTTTATAGTTCGATATGATAACAACGAATGTTTTAGTCTTCATGTAAGCTTATTAGAGAAAAATTAAATTGATTAGCGTGTGAACTGATGGCTTGCTAGTTTCCATTTGTCAGGTTGAACTGGCCCAATTTGTTTCGACCCAAACTGGATTTACTTCTGGTTCCAGGTTTACAGGTTGAAGAGCAACAGGAATGGCTCAAGTTGAACTGAGAAGTGAGTACCAAATGCATTTCTACTGGCTTTTTCTTTTCAGCATATCCTGTAGGTTCCTAATTCAGTGTGGCAATGCTTTTTTCATTAAAGCAAAAGAATAAAAATATATATATCAGTCCTAAGTAATTTTGTTTTTTTTTTTAATGTTGAAAAAGGCACTCTCATCGTTACCTGTCACCTGCATCATTATCAGCTTATGCAAGTCTATTGAATTGTGTATCTAAGATGATCTTTTGAATTGTTACTAAGATTTACATCCATAGTAATATTTAAATTATTCATATTTTAGTAATCAAAGTTGTTTATATTTAGAAACAGTTGGTGTCGACGGTTACAAGTATAGCACAGTCATTAAAGATGCTTTAGGCTTAAAACCAACGTCAAAATGTCAAGCGCGTAATCGGATTTTTTCCTGAACGGTGAACAAACACCCTATTGTGATTATCATAGCAATTGTTATGGTTGTTTCATAAATCCTAGTAGTTCAGCCTATCGATAATGTCACCTCCATGTTAGGTCATTTTTACTTTTATTTTAATATTTATATTGTTACTTCTAAAATCCTCACATTTAAAGCATAGAAATCCACTAGCTTCCCCTAGTGCTATTGTTGTTTCGTAATTTTGTAACAAATTTAGACATTCGCAACCAACAAGCAAATCAATTAATGAATTGGCTATTACTTTACCAAAACGCATGTTTCTTAAGGCTGACGGAAAATAAATGTGATAATGTGAAAGATTAATAACCACGAATTATATTTATTTAGAAATATTTAATCTTGAACTTTTAATTATTTCAATGACTATCTATTCAATCTAGACTTTTACATACTCTATCAATCCGTATGTAAATTAGATTTTAAAACTTTATTAACACAGTTCAGTAAAAAAACATTTTAAGAAGAGGGCACACGTCCAGAGAAGTTTACACTTCGTTATATAACTTTGAACAATAACATTGCCATCGTGACGATGACGGTTATGATAACTGGGTCTTGAGGAACGTTGCCACCAACTACAAAAGGAGCCTGCATCGATGCAGGCCCCTTAAATAGCACGCAGTTTTCCCCGATTAAACGACGGGAAAGAAGACAGATTTTGATTCTTGTGACAACAATAACCACCACCAAAGGATAATCCGCCCGACCTACTACCTAGGTTCCTTTCTTTTCTACGTAAGAAAGCTCAGTACGTCAATGACGCGGCATGACATGAGATGACATTATATTCAAGTAGTATGCATGCGTATTTAGTTCCGCAGCCATACGTCAAGCCAGTCCATTTCCAAAAATAAACCGAAGTAGCAATTAAAGCATGACAAGTCCCACAATGTCTTAATAGATGAATTTGTTTAGCTAAGTTCCAAAATTAAAAAGGATGCTGCTATATGCGCTTTTCTTATAACATTGACAACAAAATCTAACGAAATTTGGTAGACTTCGATGCTGAAGATTAAAATAGAAAAAATCAAAGTAGTTATCTTAACAAGTCTAGTAATCCCTGATCCTAATTCCGGCAAGTTATGCAACACAGGATCTGAGAAAAATAGCACTACTAAAATAACAAAGCAATAGGCTAGAGGTACCCATCTGGCTGTCTGGCACTAAGCATAGTAATTTAAACTGGTTTTCTTCTTCGCTTGAACTTGAATGACCCCTTCATTGAAATCTTCGTGCGTCACCTGAATCAAAAATAGCATTAGTTGACCGTAGTTGCTTTGTTCATTGACCATAGAATGGAGTCAACCATAAAAATGATTAGAGAGTATTCAATCACTTTCTGACTGCCTGATAGCTCAATTGACTTGTAGACAGCGCAATCTACATCACTAGATGTATACAATGTCAACTAAATTAAAGAGCATACATGAAGTATTTCCTCACTTGACTGCATGGTGAATTTCTGTACTCAATAAGAAGCATCTCAAGTAAACAGAGAATCTAAAAATACCAGAAGACTAGCAATGGATCAAAGCATAGAGGGAACAAACAGCAACAATCATAGAATGCAAATATGCTGCTGGAAACCCAATCTGCCAGTTTGACCCGGAAGTTTTTTTTTTTATTATTATAATATGGATCCTAAAGTTTCAATTGTTGGTATTATAAATGTGCATCAATTTGAACCCTGATTTTCTCAATTTGGCCACTACAGCTATACAGAAATTTAACCTCATCAAAGCCAAAATTGATAGACTAGGATCAAAATTGACAACATTCGGTAACTTTATGGGTCGGACTGAAATGATTCGAACTTAAAGAGCACCAAATTAGGAGTAAACTTCAGGAGGCACCAATTTGTACTTTACCAGTATGTCAAATGAAGTGTGGTTATTAGTTCTTTTAAAGTTAATACTAGAAGACTTTATGGCTATGATAATTGAACAAGAAGTAAACTGCAGGATTAAGCTGTTCACAAATGTAAACTAAGGGAAAAAAAATGTAAACTAAAAGCAAGAGAACCTCAGTTGCATCCCGACGCAAGGCAAGCATGCCGGCTTCAACACAAACTGCTTTAAGTTGTGCTCCATTAAAATCATCTGTTGATCTTGCCAGCTCTTCAAAGTTCACATCAGGGTGGACATTCATCTTCCTTGAATGGATCTAAATTTAAAAGGCATTGTCAGCCTGGAGTTGACCACTTCAAGATAAGAAGATAATCTTAGCTTAAGCAGATTGATTTAATTTAATTTTTCTTTTTGAATCTGTTTTGCCAATGCTGCAAGAACAAAACTGTAAATTTACCGGTGCGATCCCATACTGACTGGAGTCTGGCAGGTAATGACTGTTTTTCCAAAGATAAAAAGTAATGAAATTACTTCAGAAAAAAACACTTCATGTTACCTGCAATATTCGTGCTCTTGCCTCTTCAGTTGGATGAGGGAACTCTATCTTACGGTCTAGACGTCCAGAACGCATAAGAGCAGGATCAAGAATGTCAGCACGATTAGTTGCTGCAATCACCTATTAAGTATACAAGTCCACAAAATTAAGGAAAGAACCACAAGTAAAAAAAGTGTATTGTTGTTTTTTTTAGTTGGCACCAGGTGAACAATGACATGCAACGCATATAGTGTGTAGTTTACAAATTTGAAAACTTTTATCCAGCTGACTCAGCAATATGAAAATAAATCTTCTTCAAATCTTTATTGTATACCAGAGACAAGAATGAAGAACCATAAGAGAAGTTTCAGGGAGTAAGCAACAAAAAAATATTTTATTCCATCCTTCCATCCACATAAACAGATGTGAGACTCATGAAAGATCAGACAAAATCATGGACTGTTGCTAGGCATACTGATGTTTGTGCTTTTCATATGGTATGCATAATCTTGTATATAGGAAGAGGGGTGTAGAAAACAAATTGAATAATCAAAGAAGAAAGGAGTTAGTGACGAATCTGTTGGAGATTAGTGATGACCAATTCAACATATCTGATTATCAAGTTACATGCACTCAGGTATAGTAAAATTGAATCCACCATAAGCTGAGTAATAATAATGACCTTTATACGCTCATCACTGCTAAACCCATCAAGCTGATTTAGCAATTCCAGCATAGTCCGTTGCACCTCCCTGTCTCCACTTACTTCACTGAAAGTGTTGCAAAAGGAGAATTTTTTCAGTGTCATAAAATAGTACTGATATAATTGTGGCGTGCAATATGATGCAGAAAATTTTAATAATAAAAAAAATTAAAACAAACTTTAAAAAAAAATTATTGCTTCCGCTACAAAAAATAGCAAACTATGGGAAACCCCTAGAAAATGCATACACTTGAATTTGAGACAATAAATTACTTTATAAGCAGTAAAGACATACAACACTGACTTTACATCAATCACCAGTGACACATCAAGAATGGTCTCTTGAACAAGTGCAACTAGTGATCAGTCAATATTCAAAACTATAATTTGACAGTAAAGGCCTGTTAAGAATTATGATCCTTGAAATGAGAAGCAAATTTCTGGTGCTTGAACTGATTAACATGATCATTGGCAAATAAATGTATGTCATGTGACCTGAAAAGTTATTTCAAGAGAAATACCTTCAACAAACTCAAAGGACAAAGTGCAGCTACTTAAGTGACATGACAAAGATATTGTGTTTCATAATCTAATCATAGTTCTCCGTGTTGGCCTAGCGACGAGTTGGCGGGGGCGCTAGGGCGAGCGAATCGCCTTTTGCCACATAATCTAATCATAGTTGTCAAACTCAACCAATCCAAGTTAGATCAGGATTAGTAAGAGCCAAACCAATTTTGTCTGATAGCCATTGTGAGTGGGGGAACAATTGCAGGTACATTTGGAAATCACAACGATGGACCAAGTGAGATTGTGAGAATCGAGAGGAATCAGTGATTTTCTTCCTCAAATGCACACCAAATTTGTTTCAGATCCATGAGGAAGAGAAAAGGATCTGGAATGGAAGATGATTGAAAATGAGGTTTGAACAAAAGTTGCCAAAGCAACTGGACTATTTTGAGATAGGAAAATAATTCTTTTTCTTATTTTAGCCTAATGTAATATTGAATATGTCTAAAATATTTTAAATCCTTCAGTTAAAATACAATTCACTTAAAATGCAATAATAAGTTGATTATTATAATTTTAACTCCAAATGTACGATAAATTTTTATATCATGGAGTAAGGCCTAGTTTGATTTCTGATTTGATTTTTATAATTATGAACTAAATTAGAAAAGTGCCCAATGTCACTCCTAAGCCCGGATGAAAAGGCTTGAGGATTGTATTAGGTTGTCAGCCCCTATCAAATTATGGCAAATGTTTTATGGACTAAATTATAATGTAGTAAAAGGAATGTAGTTCTTTGTGATAGAAAATTTGTTTGTTAAAGAATTTATTAATCTTTTTTATTAACTGAATGTAATTTATTAATAAAATCAATAACTAGTGGCTCTAGGTCAGTCTGGCCACTGGACTCGACAGAGTCAATGTTCGAGTCAACATGCAGTTCACCGGATATCAGGTCACCTTAGCTTTATCCAGCTTTTTTACATGATATTTCTAACGCTTTTAGCTATGAAAATGTTCGTGCCTGTATAATTCCTTTATATCCTGGATCGTAATGCACCTCATCATGTTAGGCAATTCACTTACCAATTTGAACAAATCATTTCGGTCACACAGTCAAACATATACAGCATGGAAATTGCCAATAGCTAGATTTCTTAGAGCAAACCAATCACAAAAGCTACCCCAAGCAGAGAAATTAGAAGAGGAATCAGTAAGCTGCCCAAGATGGAACAGACCTAGACAAACTTGTGTTTACTAACACGGGGACCAGGGACCTTTTTAGATGCATCAGAGAAAGTTCTATCATGGCAATGTAGTGCACCATGCCAGGCTTACTATGTCATTTTCATGCCCATAGTTCTAAATTGATTGCTTAATGTAAGTTTAAATGAGTTGTTCAAAAATGTTCTGCATTCTGTTCAAATCAGCTTGTTACATGAAGAAGAAATATCTTGTTGACCAATAAACCCAATAAGTGCAGTCCAAGACGGAGAAAGAGATAAAAAGGTACCATACCTGTCAAAACGTTTGGTTCCTATAGCATCTATCTCATCAATAAAAATGATACATGGAGCTTTCTCTTTTGCTAGCTGGAAGGCATCTCGAACAAGTTTAGCTCCATCACCAATAAACATCTGCAAAAATTGGCTAAAGAATGAACCAAAACTCAAGTAAACTGATATTTCAAAGGAAAATAATATAAACAAGAATCTAATTTCTTTAAGAGATTGAATCCTTTCTTTGCCAATTATGTTGCTTGAGCTCAGGTATGCAACATGGGTATGGAAGTGTCAGGCATGGGAATTTTTCATAGTCCAAATTTAGGATATGGGTCCAGGGTATAACAAACCTTAAAAAATATTAGCATATTCTAACTTAGAATAAAATTTAGTAAATACTAAATAATCAATTAGATAAACCCTAATATTATTAAATAACCTTATCTCACCAATTCAATGTAATGTTATTAAATAGCTAACATAATCCCAATCCTTAAAGTTATATAACTCAATCAATCCAGCCCAAAATTATCGAATAACCCTAACATAACCAAAATGTAAAATAACCCGCCCATCCTAGTATCATTCACACAGCCCTAAATAAGCACCCAACCACTCCCCAACCCTTGCAACATGCTACAAACAGCAAGTCAACCACCTCTAAGCCCCCTCCACTTCATCCCACCTAAAAAAATTGAGCCCAGCAGACATATCTTCCTATGTCTATCCCAACATGGTGAGCAAGCGAGCGTCCCTCTCTCTCCACAACATCACCAATCAAATTCTCCTCCCTCTAGATGATGTGATTCGCTCACAAAATCCAGCAGTAGATAATCTTCCTCTTTTGTCCTCCATTAGTTGTTCTGTCTTAGACAAGTCTGACAGCTCAGACTTCTAATCATACTCATGTTGTCTCGTGTAAACACCAGTACAAGAGGATATCTGCCAAACTATCATTGCCTACCAAATTACCTAAGCCTGAAGGGGTGCAATATACAATAATTTTGACCAAAATGCATACAATTTATCCATTATGGGCATGGTCTTCAAAGCCCCCACTTAAGCAGCCACTTAGATTTTGAGGGAACAGCATAGCATACAACATAAGCAGTCTACTTATTCAGTTAAAAAAAATCTTATTTAATTTATTTAAACTAATTCATAATAAATCAAATATTTGACTTAAAATCGTAAGTTGGCCTATTTAGTAGCTTATAACATTAACTTAAATAGTTATTTTCCAAGTGATAAATATTTTAGATATCAATATAAATGTTTTTTAATATTCCAATATTAACAACATTATCTATCTTATATCTACATATGGCCTGAATGGGCTATGCAATTGGTCAACCGACATACTGCCTACATATACTTTTTGAAACCTTGATTATAGGGGATGGCTTGGACAGAGGACCCTAAATAGTGTTCTCACTACCTGCTCCACCACATAGAAGATTTTCTGGAGGACAGCACACTTACTTTGTCTATTCAACAAAGACCATCTGTTGGAGCTTTCAACGTCTTTAACAATGATCCCTCCGTATAGCTTCATTGTACTCTTTAAGTTTAATATTACGCATAACCCAAAACACTTAGTAACTCTGATATATTGCTGCTAAGCTTTGTAGCACATTGTCATACAGATAAAATGTATTTGATGATAGTGAATGGTGTACCTTTGTCCCAAAGTCCAAAAATAGAGAAGAAAACAAATATTAGCATGTAAATAAGTTCAGTTGATGTTAAGTGCAAGTACAGGAGGAGAAAATTATCGGATAAATGCTGAGAACAGAACTGGAATATTGCATCTGTAAACAGTTATGTAAAACTAGGAAAGGAAATAATACCAAAAACAGAAAATTTATTACTGAAAAAAAAAGAGTACAAAGAGTATATGTGATTTCTTTTCATCTCTATAAGCATGAACATTTTAATTTATTCTATTATTTGAACTAAATTGTTGACATTTAAAAGCTACCTTTCTCATATAAAAGAGCGCACATGTTTCCTACTGAATTAGTTGTGCAAATCAAAAAGTGTAGAACTGTTAAGTTCTTCACATAACCTTTTAGATAAATTTCAACAAAAGAACAAGCTACTAGATGTATTATTAAATCAAAGAAATAACAAGAAGAAGAAAGCGCATGTTACCTGAACCAGTTGAGGCCCTGCCAATTTCAAGAAAGTTGCATTCGTTTGTGCGGCACATGCACGCGCCATCAATGTCTTACCAGTTCCAGGTGGTCCATAAAGAAGCACTCCTTTAGGAGGACGAATTCCAAGTTTCTGGAAACGGTCCTTGTGAGTCATTGGCAGAACAATAGCTTCAACAAGTTCTTGGATCTGAAAATTTTTGGGAAAATCGACAAGTTGATTTAGACAAAACTTCCTACCAAATTGTTTGTCAATGTTTTCGTTAATTATTAGACCAGCAGAACATAACTAAGGAATCAATGCTGGAACGGAATTCTGCAGAGCAAAATTTGATTGGATTATGAATTTGGACTAGTTACTTGCATTGACATAAACAAAGTTGTAGTACCTGTTTCTCAAGACCTCCAATATCATTATAATCTTCTGTAGGCTTTTCATCGACTTCCATTGCCTTCACTCTTGAGTCATATTCTGAAGGAAGAGTGTCCAAGATCAAGTAACTATCTTTGTTGACCCCAACAAGATCACCAGGTTTTAGCTTATCAGGATCGACTAACCCAACAACAGGGAGAAAAATTGTCTGGAAGGAAAATAAACAAAAAGAATAAGTAGACAACATTTTCGAGAACTGAAACAAATTAACAAACATTGTCCATTATATGTAAATAATCATGACCCAATGGCATTACTCATGAACAACTTGGAGAATGAACCTTCTTTTTTGCACTATATGGACAGCGGAAAGAGGTAACCAATCAACTGATCGCCCTACTAGAATGCTTAACTAGATTAGATCTTATATAATGTTTTAATTCTATCATTTTAAATTTTAAAAAGGTTATTTAGATTTATTTAGAAATCTTTTAGAGTTTGGCATTTTTATAGAGAATCTGCTTTATCGCTATTCTAAAAAAATGGTTAGGATCCCTTATAATGCTTCATCTTCCAATTGAATAGTATTTTCCTCTTCAGTGAGTTGAGCTGTTTGAGTTTTATAATGGAACTTTTCATGTTGCATCAATTGGTAAAGGTGACAAAGGTTCTTGTTCTATTTGTTTGGTTAGTTCATCTAGGAGCTCCACAACGCGTTCACCTTTGGTGTTTATTGCTTGGTTTGCATCTACAATTCGCTGCAATTCATCCATCTCCCTAACTAAACCGTACATGAAGTTCTTGGTGGAACACCCTTGAACAACCACCTTTCCAGCTACTTCCCCTGCAGCATGGAGCCATGGACTGCCCCTTTAGCTTCTTCCCAGTTGAGGTCAAGGATAGATCATGAGGCTCATGCATAACGACCCCACAAAACAATCTCCACTGTGACACCCCTTGTCTTGCAACACCACAGCTTCTATGGCAAATCTTAACCTTATACTGGCATCACAAACCACCCTTAGTCACCTCCACCAAATATGCATTGAACTTTCAAGAGGAACCCATCCATAAATCCCTTAAAGGTTCTTTCCCCTCCACTACAGCTTCAATGGTTGTAACCTTTAGGATTCTTCCACCACTAGCATAAGATTTATGTTAATCCGTTAAGCCATAGTGTTCACCACACCATCCTTACACGAGCAAACTATAGCCTCCACATTCCATCCCCCTCTTGTATCCTCTGTCATCGATCTCTCTAAAGGCCATAATACTGCTTGACTGACATTGCATTCTTCTGCAATGTCCAGCCAACACAAACATGGAAAAATTTAGAGGATAGGCAGAACTCATGAGAATGACTAAAATGCTTTCGCTTATAATTTTGTTTGTGAATATAAGTTCATGTCCAATGTTATAGGTACAAATATATTTATGTATAAATTGAATCAATTATGGTTTGGAGAGACTTTGGTTCACCAAGTGAATTAAATTTAAATCAGTATGATAAAAGTTTATCAAGCCGCATAATAACCACAATTAATTCCTTTTCAGACTCACCTCTGGCAAAAAGACAAAAGCAGTAACACCCTAAAACATAGACCATAGACACAAGTGTCATGAGAAGCATGAACATCAAATAAGAATAAAAAGACGGAAACTTTACAATTACATATAATTCATTAAATTTCAGAACAAGTAGAAGCTTTGTGAAACTTTCAATAGGCTTTTCCAGATCTTACGGAAAACTCTTGATTAACATATATTGCACATGAGCCATACACAAGAAAAAAATAGTTGAAACAAGCTACAATAGTTATCTTACTTGTCGGGTGGAAGTTTTTAATACAACACATTTGCCCTTTCTTTGAGAATCAAGATCAATGTTTGCGCCATCTTCCTCTGCCTCTTCTTCTGGATTCATCTCCAAAATCTGGAAAATATAATAGGGTTAGCCATCTCATCAGCTTGTCTTAGTTAATCTACCTTTTATTTGTGTCTATTAAACTAAAGGAAAACTGACAAAATGGAAGGGAAACAAAAGGTAAAATAATTGAGACAATTTAAAATTGGGTCAGTTGTTGAACAAAATAAATGAAGGTTCTCATAATGCCACAAGATAGAAAATACAAGAAAAAACATTTACCCTAACACCCCAACGATTATGCTTTATCCATATCTCCATCCCCAAAGAACAATCTAGAACATATATTCTTTAAATAATGTAAATAAAACAATAAATATAACAGGTTTTTTGATAGAACAGTGATACTAGTTCAGTCCAAACTAAATTATCTAATTAGAATACCTTATCTGAGGTTGCACAAGCATCAATATGGGAAGAAGAAAAGGGTACAGAAAAAAGGAAGAAAAGAAGAAAATCGAGACATTAAGGAAAAAATTTAAGAAGACAGTGCATATTTCCAATAAGCCACGTGTCTTCAACAAAAAATAAAAATACTCGGAAGAACAGGATTCAGCCGCAATTTATCTACAAGCTACAGTGGCAGTAACAAAATGCTATGCTTATCAGTTATCACAGAAAAACATATTTATCTTAGAAATTACATGGACTGGGCGAAACCTCTGTGCGTGCTTGAGGTAACTAAATGATCACAAACCTTTCAACGGGATCAAGATGAAGATAGGTAGACAAATTAATCCATACAAGAGAAAAAGTGGTTAAGCAGCTAACCTCAACAATGTTGCCGACGAGGTAAGGCAACTGCTTGTTGAGCTTAATTTTCTCTTGGTTTTCCTTGATTTTTTCCTTGAAGGACTCGAGTTCGAGATTCGTCCTCTGCATCTCATCCTATAACCAACACCGAACATGACATAAACAAATTATCAAAACAAAAACGAAACATAAAAAAAAAAAAAAACAATGTTGTAGGGAAGAGAGAGGAAGGATCAATTGTGCGCTAGGGTTTGAGACCTTGAGGATGCGGATCTCGTTATCGAGGAGACGAGAGGCCCTAAGAATGTCTTCCGTGGTCATAGACGAGATCTGATCGTCCTCGAAAGCGGCGGTGTCATCCACCATCGCCGTCTCCATGGTTGAGAGCCAAGGGAGCCTCCTGCGCCAGCCAGTGGCTTCTTCTGCAAGAAAAATTTGCTTTCGAATTTTATGCAGTGGGAAAGGCGATTCGGATCGGGTGACAACTTTGGAAATCCGTTGACCTGCTCCTGAGTTTATGAAATGGTCGCCTAATTTTGTAAAAAATACGATTTTTCAGCACCTTTTTATTTGTTAGAAATACTCTTAAATTTTTCTCCTATGTAAAGGAACCTAATATTCATAAATAAA
>JBBPFP010379636.1:0-17012 GCA_037974795.1 Kaempferia galanga | reverse complement strand
TTTCTATGCTCTTTGACAATGTAATTTGAGATTATTGAATTTTTAATAGGTAGAATACATATTTACTGAAGAAAGATAAATTTTTGAGAGGGAAGGGTATAATGGAAATGCACTGTACCATTTTGATATCGTGAAAGTCAAATACATAAAGAAATTTCATTTAAGGTTACTGAATTTTTTCAGCAAATTACTGCGTAGTTGTCAAATATTATTCAAATCTCACAAGTAATTTTCAAAATTACTAAATCTAGTGCTCCGTACCCATTTTGCTCCTCTATATTTACTCGTGCCTATCAGAATAGATTGTTATAATATAATAATAGATTAAAAAGCTCAATTCGTATTAAAAAATTATTACTTTCAATATGACTTATTAAAATAATATTTGAGTAATTAATATAATAAGAACTAGATGAGTATATGTGATTCAAAATCATATTATTTTGAGCTTTCTAAATTTACCACCTTAAATATCATTCCGATACAATATATTAAGATTTGAGAGTAACATATTTTTAAACATGAATCAAAATTTTTAATCAATTCAGAAATAGTTCATTAGCATAATAATATCTCGTATTAATAGCTATGTATCAATCGATTGGGCAGACAACTAATTGACGATAAAATGCATATGTGATAAATGATTTAGTAATTTTGAAAGTTAACTATGTGATTTGAATATTTGACAGTTTTGGCTACATGGATCGGTAATTAGATTTTCTTTTTCAATTGGACCGGTTCGGTCCGACCTAATTTTGCTCCGAACAAACATTCGGTCCGATAAGAACGGGAACGGGAACGGGAACGGGCCCTCACCGTTTGATGCCTGATCTGCTTGCTCACGATCCAACGGTGACGCTCCGGGCTTGAAATCCCTAGCTCACGAACGAAATCACTCGTTGCAAGCAAAGTCCGAAGTTCGGAAGTGGTATTACCCCATTTGACGCCTCTCGCTCCTCGCGTCGCCGACGATCGGGAAAGAAGCGCCGCCGTCCTGCCGACCGAATCCCCGAACCCAGCTGGACCCTACTCTGACGGAGGTGCTCAAGAGACGCCGGGAGAAGGTACCCTTGTAAACATCGAGGTGTTTTTTTTGGTCCCCTTTTGCTGACTGCAAAGTTGATTTATGGAGGAAAGTCTAAATTTTTGACAAAATTCACCGTGAATTCGTTTCATCGGTTCCGATCGTGAATCGCCTATCGGACTGAGCGAATTATGAGCTCGTGGTTGACCAAGAACCAATAAGTGCACTCTCAGTTTGATGCCCAAAAGGTTTGTCTTCGCCTTCGAGCTGCTTGAATCATGGGGATTGTGCGCTTGTTCTGGTTTACGAATCTTTGACGAGCGAAGAGCAGGAAATATGCGTGCTTATTTTCGCCTAGGAGATGGAATTAAAAAAAAAAAAAATCTTCTGAATAAATGTTTGACGATCATGGTGATCAAATTTCGCACTGCTTCTTGTAGTTTGAAACTTTGAATATCACTATGACTTCACTTGCTGTTGCTGATGTTAATTACATTTTTTTTTGCTTTCATCCTGGATCTACATTTTTTTCTCTGTAGTACAAGAAGCGCAGAATACAGAGAGGAATCCTACTTGGCGATAGAAATATAAACATAGATGTCGACCATATTATTGCAAGTTTTTTCTTTTGTTTTGAGAGTGCAACTTGTTTCTCATTTGACATTTATGTTCATGTATTAAAGAAAATTGTTTAAAGAATTCACTAATATATATGTTTCTTCTTTCACTTTTTGCTCAGATTTGACAATTCAAGGGAACTGAAGGAGGATAAAATGGGCGGTAATAATAATGAAATAGGAAAGGAAGCAGCTGACGACATGAAAAAGTTGGACATCACTGATTATGAAGCCTCACAAGTTAGCTCTTCTGCAATTATATAACAAAGTGTTCTTATGAAACACAACTTTGATGTTCTTTAATTGTTAGTTTATGTGACTATTTTTAACTCTTCTCTTATGCATGAGTTATCAAACTTGGAACTGTGGAACTATTGTTTCTGAAAAGGCTATTAGACAATTTCTTTGAATATGTTGGAACATCTTAACTATGGTTGTTGACAATATGAGGTTTTGGACTGATGGGAAGGTGAAAAACATAAGCTGTAAAGCTTCTTGTTGATCATCTACTTTTCTTTTCCCCACATTTAACTATTAAATTTTGCTCACCTAGCTACTTGAGGGTCTTCGAGAGTTTTCCTATTAGTAAAAGCCACCTGATCGCCCATTGTTGGGAGAGGATGATTGTGCTAAGTTAAGCGCTGCCGATATAATCTCTTCTTTTACATGGATATTGAGAAGGAAAGGTGCATAGCACTAACACAACTTTACTCTTTGAATGGGACAATCAGAAAACCAACCACAGCCCAATCTGGATACTGATAGGTTCTATTAAGACTGCTTTGACTTTTTGGTCTATTCCTCACAATGGATTATATCTTTTAAAAGGATGTGTCTTTAAATTTCTTTGCTATGTGATTTTGATTAGCAATGTTGAGCAACATTGAAATACCAAAGCTTTCTTTGTTTTAATTACTTTTGCTGTTTGTCTTTCTGCCATTCTCTTACTTTGTAATTTGTATACATGGAAGAAATGTTAAAATCTGAAAATTTTAATTACAGGTAAATGCAACTACAGAAAAAAAAGATGCCAAGTTATTGGACAGCAACAGTAAAGTGATCATGTCCCAGACTACAGAAAATGATGACGAAGAGGCTCAGGCAGATGGTCCTCCTTTAAATGGATGTGCAGGTATCATGCAATATTCTTGGATTTGATCATGGTAGATGTTGACTGTTGAGATGCTTGCTGTTGCTTTTCTTGGATTCGTGTGGCACCTTGTACTCTGTCTAGCATGAATTGTAATGCTATTGGCAATCAATCATCTTTGCTGTTTATTAATTTCCCAACCCACCAGACCTGATGGCACATAGTTCCTTAAAGCATAACTCACTCGGGATTAGTTATCTTCTGTACTAGTGTTCTCTTGGTAGGAGTTATATGCCAAATTGAATAAGAGTAGCATTAGATAAATTTAACTTCAAGTTCTGCTACTAGCAGCCATATGCAGCATGAAACTGGCTGTCTTGAAACATGGTGCTACTATCTTAACATTATATTACAGTCTCCAGTTAATTCTGATGGTACCTATGAGGATTGAGTATACAGAAATATTTGCCTCGTTTTTATAATGACAATGTTGTTTCTGAATTTATTAGTCAAACATGGACTACTTGTGTACAAATATTTGGCTGTGGATTTCCTTAGTCTTTTCTGTCACGTTTGTCGTTAATTAATCTTTATAGCTAAGCTGCTTTGACTTGATTCTTGGACATAGTTTCTAAATACGTATGACAAGCTTTGCATTGTTTGAATATTTTCCTTTGTTTTAAATCCTCTCTGGTGTTTCTTGGAATCAGAATCTGCAAAGAAAAAGAAGAAGAAAAGCAAATCAAAGTGAGTGCTGTCTAGCCACTGAAGTTTTCAAGTATTTGTTTCAGTGTGATTTTCCTTAATTGTTTTTGTGCTTGTCAGGAAAAAGAAGGAACCACTTCAACAAACTAATCCACCTTCAATTCCTGTTGATGAACTTTTCCCTTCAGGGGAATTCCCTGAGGGTGAAATCCAACAATACAAGGACGAGTAAGTTTACCTTTCCATCCTAGTTGCACATGGAGCAAAAGTGAATTTCAGAGCAAACAAAATCTTCACATAGTTAGCTATCCTCTTACATTAGATTGGTGATCAATGACGATTTCTTTGGTTAGATGTATTTTCAAAATTAAGGATATCTTAAATTTTTTTTCTTACTAAGAAAAGCTTTTAGCAAGTATCTGCATGAACTATGGCATTCACCATACAAAATGAGAGGGTTGAGCATTTAATCTCCAGATCATGATGCCTAAATCTTGAGAGTTTGGATCAAGCAATGGGTTATTGTAAGCTGTTTCTGTAACAGAATTATCTTGAGTTGGTCTCCTTGGGAACCATGGTTCCGTTGCTCGACATTGTTTGTTACATCTCTCCATATTTGATTTTTGTTTCTGTGAATTTAATTGGAAGTTACACATGAAGTATGTTTCTTTTTTTTATCTGATCATAACTCAGAAGTATTTCTCTCTTTAGTCTTTTTTTTTCTTTTCAGTTTTCAAAGTTTTCTTTAATTGTTAGTTTAACTGTATCAGTTGGAATACAGTTTGAATCAAGACTATGTCTTTCTTCTCCAAAAATAGATAAAGCAACTTGTAGGAAGCAAGTAGCTTTGTTGGTAGGTTTTGCATTTGGACCCAACCTGCAGGGATTTACCCTTCTCTTTTCGTTAAAAGAAAAATATTTTGCAAACTGTTTGTGCCAAGTGTGTGTGTGTGAATTTACAAGTACGAATAATTGAAAAAAGCATTAGAGCGTTGTCATGCTGACTGGACAGATGATTATCCTTTCAACATGTATACTTCATTTATTCATATTATATCTCCTAAACTTTAATATTATGTAACTGTAACCTGCAATTGATTAATAAGCTTCCACAATGCATAAGTAATCGAGAGTGTTGTTTTCTAGTAACCTCTGGAGGACAACATCCGAAGAGAAAAGAGAGCTCGAGCGCCTTGAGAAGCCAATGTATAATTCTGTCCGTCGAGCAGCAGAAGTTCATAGACAGGTAAAGTTTCAAGCATGTTTCTGGCATTAAGAAGATGCCAAGTGTAAATTATAATTCATCTTCCGAAATAGGACCTAAATTAGAATTTGGGATTTACCATATACATGATTTTGTTGTTCAGGTTCGGAAATACATGAGGAGTATTTTGAAGCCTGGCATGTTAATGACTGATCTATGTGAAACCTTAGAAAATATGGTTAGGAAATTAATCAAAGAAGATGGTCTCCAAGCAGGAATTGCCTTTCCAACAGGATGCTCTCTGAACTGGTAAGATTCTCATTCTTATATTTTTTTGTTTTGTTTTTGATCATCTTGCATTTTGTCTTTTCTTTTCTAGGGTTGCAGCCCATTGGACTCCAAATTCTGGTGACAAAACTGTACTCCAGTACGATGATGTCATGAAATTAGATTTTGGAACACACATTGATGGTGATGCTAGTTGTTTTACTTTTTTTTCCTTAACCCTGTTTATCTACATCTTCACTACATATTCATTTCTGATATATAGATCTTCCTGAAGACTCTAATACTAACTCTATTGATTCGGTGATATCTCAGGGCGCATAGTTGATTGTGCTTTTACAGTTGCATTTAATCCCATGTTTAATCCACTACTTGAAGCTTCTAGAGAAGCTACAAACGCTGGAGTTAAGGTAACTCATAAAAGTTTCAGATGCCTGTTCCAATAAGATTTCAGTGTTCTAGTGTTCAGGCAGAAGTGTTTTGGGTTGAATCTTTCACTAAAATTACTTAAAATGTTTACTTGATTATTTTTCAATAGTCAAGTAAACTATTTCATGATAATTCGTTGTTTATTCTTTTTATTAGATGATGGCATGCTTATTCTCGCATATGCAGGAAGCTGGAATAGATGTGCGATTATGCGATGTTGGTGCTGCAATCCAAGAGGTCATGGAATCATATGAGGTTGAAATCAATGGCAAAGTGTTTCAAGGTATTCGATAATACTCTGATATTGAAGCCTCAGCTCTCTCAATCTGTACTTATTTTGGTTTTCCTTCCGCAGTTAAAAGTGTTCGGAACTTGAACGGGCACAGCATTGGGCCATACCAAATTCATGCTAGTAAGTCTGTTCCACTCGTCAAGGGAGGAGAGCAAACAAAGATGGAGGAAGGTGAATTTTTTGCAATCGAAACTTTCGCTTCAACAGGTAAATCATCAAATCTGCAATCTTTTGACATTAAGAATTCATAAATTTGTTAAAATATTATCTGTTCATCAAATTATATTTCCTGCAAGTAATGAGTAAGCAATTTGTAACATCCTCTAGGAGAGGAAGTTTGAGAGAAATTCAGTAGAGTGAAAAGGAAAGAATTTATTACTTTTTTGTACTTGTTCGATGCTTAAATTTCATTGTCTTCCATTTCTGTAGGAAAAGGCTATGTCAGAGAGGATTTGGAGTGCAGCATTTACATGAAAAACTTCGATGTGGGGCACATTCCGCTGCGGTTGCCTCGAGCAAAGCAGCTTCTTGTTACAATTAACAAAAACTTCTCGACGTTGGCTTTCTGCCGCCGCTACTTGGATCGCCTCGGAGAAACCAGGTATCTCATGGCACTGAAGAATTTGTGCGATACCGGTATTGTGCAGGTACATGTTCTATCAGAAGTTTTTCAAGAATTTGATTCGATAAGGTCTGGTTATACTGTTTTGTGTAAACTCTCTTACTGCTATTGACCATTCTCTTCCTCACTGAAAAATTTTCTGCAGCCATGCCCTCCTGTTTGCGACGTGAAGGGAAGCTATGTGTCACAGTTTGAGCACACAATCTTGCTCCGGCCGACATGTAAAGAAGTCATCTCACGGGGCGACGACTACTGAGCATCCTAGAAGCTATCTATTGCCATCCTCTTCCGAAATTTCTCGTTCTATGTATCGTAACCAATACTGAGATTCGATCTTTCGATATTTGTGATTCAATTTTGTATTTTTATGGTTTTTTTAAATTTTCAATTGAAATAATCAACTTGCCTCTCGTGGTGGACTTTTGAAATTATCTAGATAAAAATATATACTATAGTTGATCTTAGCTAAAAATTGCGAGCCTAAAATATTTATAGAAGCTTCTCAGGTCACGATATTACCTATCCTAAATTGTGTGACTAAGAGAACCATGATATTTATAAACCTTAATATAATGGATAAATACTTGTAATAAGAAAAATTCTCAATAATATGCTGTTGCTTAGTCTTGAACTCTATATCTCTAATTGATTAATGAGAAAAATTCTTAATAATATGTTACAGCTGAATAATTGAAATTACTAATAAATTCTGAAATTATTTTCGTTATGAAAAGAAAAAAAGGACATTAACATAATTTACTTTTGGACTTTACCAATTTAATTGAAAGTTAGTTAGTAAAGGGGGCAGATTCTTAAGATATATTTGTAATAAACATTATTCTTTTTGCTGTTTATATTAAGAATGGAGGCTATTTAATGGATGATGAGGAATAGATTAAGACCAAAGAAAATTCTATTGGCAAGGTCAAGATGTTATTAGCATGGTAGTTCTTCATAGAACGTAATGGTGGGATAAGATTCAAGTAGCCGAGATTCATGGATACGCAAGGCTATTCCATCTTTGTGGGTTAGTTCAGGGATAGAACATGTAAGTTGGATATGAAATGTAACTATTTTAAATGGTTGTGTAACCACTAACTCACTGGCTTTCGTGCTGGGTCATCCTTCTCTCTGCTTGGTTACTGAATTTTGTGTATTTATGGTGTAGGGGTATGTTTGCTATGTGATTTAGGAAAAGTCAACTTGTTCATAGCCATTTTTTTTGTTAATAAAGGGCACAATTCCACTAGTTTGAAAATGGAAATTTTATTACTAATTCTGCATATATAGCAGTTGGTAGAAGATCTGCAATGTAAGATCTAAATGGTTTTCTATTTTCAACACTCCATGAGACTTCCCTTTTTTAGTATTTGTTGGTGTTGTATACATTAGGCAAATGAACTCCAAAATCACTTTACAGGTTAGAAGGTTGCAGCAGCAGCTCAAGGAAGAGATTGATCTGCATGTAGCTCTGGCAAATGCGATAACTGATAATGCACACACTGTCGGGCCTTTGTTAGACTCCCCTTCGAAGCTGCCTGATAAAGTATATTTCATATTTTTAATAACTATTTCTTTGTTGATTTTGATCCAGAAGTTCAGCAATAGCCAACCACAACATCTTTGATTATGAGCAACTATGTAGGCGCAGGACCTTCTTGATACTATAGCAACGTTAGAGATAACAGTTTCGAAGCTTGAAGAGGAGTTGGCTTCTTTGCAACTTCAACTTTGTCGAGAAAGGAATGAACGCCACCTTGCTGAGCACCATCTTGGATGTTTGCCATCAATATTGCCAGATCAACCATCCAAATCTTACAGTAGTATGTGGGAAGAGGTAAAAATGTGTGTGTGTGTGTGTGTGTGTGTATTTTGTCATTTTTTTCATCTATTCTATTTGATCCACTTTAGTTTTCTTATATTTCTTCCTGACTTTACTAGCACATATCTTCTTTGCGGGCTTCCAAGTTTGGGTTAAGTCAAATTTCTAGCTCATTGCAACAAGATCGGTCATCAGATAGGGATTCAGAGTTAGCTATGGCAAACAAATCACCGGATGAATTCCCAGAAAAAGAGGTCTCAGTTTATTCCCATCCTTGCAATCTTAGATACTAGCACTTCTCATAATTTAGTAAACTGAAGAATGATGATTAAGTTTTATACTCGATAAGACCCCAAAACTTTCCTTTTCTCCTTCAGTTATTACGATCCTCTAATGAGGTTGAAGAAGGGAAAAGATTGGTTGCTTGTCTTCAGCAGTCTGATGCAGTGGAATTGAAAGATTCTGTGGGTACAAACCTATGGAACAATCCAAACAAGCTCTCAGAAGAAATGGTGAGATGCATGAAAGATATCTTTCTTTGTCTTTCCGAACCATTAGACACCTCTTCAAAGGCATCTTCTTCAGAGTGTTTGTCTTACCAACCTTCACCAGTCGGTACGCCATCTCCTTTGATGGCTTCTTCCGATTCATCCTTTATAACCTTGTCTTCTCAGAATGTTTCAACTGACACACGTCTAAGTAATGAGATAGTGGAAGTGGACAGATTTGATCCTTATGGAGTTAATGGCAAGATAAAATGGAGGAATATTGGATGCTATAGCATGGCGATGGAGGTATCTTGGATGTCTGTGGGCAAGGCACAACTAGAATATGCTGCTGAGGCTTTAAAAAGTTACAGGTATGGAAGGATATCCCACACTTTTGATCGATGAACATGCATGCATGACTTATTTCATGTTAAAATTTTCTTGTACTCGAAACGAATCCTATCCTAACTAATCTTATATCTGTTTCTCTGCATGTAGAATCTTATCTATTGAAACTACGGAGAAAATGTCTTCTGAATCTCTTAAACCTTGATAGTTTAAATGGATTGGTTGTAGGCTCATTTCCCAAGTTAACATATATTCTTAAGATTGCACATTGCAGTAAGCTGCTTTTCTTATTTTTACTTATGGATATTGTCCTTAGATTTGGTGCTAGCCCACATCTATGCTGGCTTTTGATTCCATTAGGCCATGTTAGTTCTAACTATTTGAGGTCACTTAGATGAATTGTTCTCCTTTGAATTCTTTGAAGTATGTTAAAGATGGCTTTTTCTTTATTATTCTCTCCATTTTTCAGATCTCTTGTGGAGCAATTGGCAAAAGTAAATCCAGCCAACTTGAATGGCAATGAGAGGCTTGCCTTCTGGATTAATGTGTACAATGCCTTGATAATGCATGTAAGTTTCTAGTTACCGGTAACAAATAGACAATTTACTTGAATACCAGTTTGTTCTGAAGATTGTACTTTCACTACCCAGTCGAGTTAAAATTATTTCACAGCAAAAGACAGAAAGCAAATAAGAATCTGTAGCTTCTGCGCATAAATGTTCAGAAGGTTACAGATTTTTTTTTTTTTTTTTAACTTCTCCTAGGAATAGCAGGCAGTTTTCCAAGGCACATATAAAAACTGTTTGATTTTGTTGGTGTGAATATAACAACTTTGAATGTTATTCTTGTAAATCCGTTTGGTTGCAAGTTCTTGTTCCTTCTGACTAGCAAAGAAAGACAAACTAGGAAATGAAACAAATTAAAATAGAGCTATACCAAAACTTCCCTACAATCTTCAAGTAAGAACCAACTTGGAGAGTTCATTTTAAGACTTAAATTTGTAATTTACATTAGTGCCTCGATCGTCTTGCTTTGTTTTGTGGTTGATATCATGTTGCTTTAGATATAATTTGCGTATTTCTTTGGATGTATTTTTGTAAACTGCAGGCCTATTTAGCATATGGAGTTCCTAAAAGCGACATCAAACTATTTTCTCTAATGCAGAAGGTCTGTATTCATGGATTTTGTACCATCTTTAATCCTCGTCTCTGTGCTATATCATGACATGGATTTTGTTCTTTAGGCATCCTATATAATCGGCGGGCATTCGATCAGCGCAGCTGAGATTGAATTTGTCATCCTGAAGATGAAACCTCTGGGGCATAGGCCACAGCTTGTATGTCCATGCCCACCAAATTTACAATGCTTATACTTCTTGCTCAACTTTACCAAATGATTATCTTCTTTCAGAGTTTGGTATTGGCTCTTCACAAGTTCAAGACTTACGAGGAGCAAAAAAGCTATTGCATCGACAGCCACGAACCTATGTTATTATTTGCCCTTAGTTGTGGAATGTACTCCTCGCCCGCGGTGAGTTTCTTAATCATTTTTACCTTATTAAGGAATGCTTTCCAAGAATTAGTAAGATTGATCCACTCATTTGTCTGATGATAGCGAACTGAATCTATTTAACGTTCTCAAGCACACATCTGTAATATGAAGATCTATTTGCATCGATAGTCACTTGTTAGCTACTAAAAAGTTAGTATTCTATAGAGAAGTACTGGAATAGTTTTTCGACTAACCTCTTTTCATCTAAAGCAAGTACTTGATTGCCCTTATTTCAAACATGAGTGTGTGTTTGTCTCAATGCAGATAAGAGTCTTCAAAGCCGGTGACATTCAACATGATCTTCATAACTCCATGGTGGACTATATTCGAGCGTCAATAGGTATTAGTGAGAAGGGAAAACTGTTGGTGCCAAAATTGCTGCACTCTTATACCAAGGGCATAGTTGAGGACTCTTTGTTGGTCGATTGGATTTGCCGTCATCTATCACCTGACCAAATAGCCATTGTTCGAGAGTCCACATCACAGCGGAAACAAAGGTTACTTGGCGTGCGGAGTTTTAGTATCATACCTTATGATTCAAGGTTTCGGTACCTATTCTTGTCGGATGACAATACTTGCGAGAAGTCTTGATGAGGTTGAGAATTGATATCTTTTTATCAAAGGCTTCATTGATGATTTTATGAGTTCTTGGGGCATCTGAATGCCTGTAAATATGTTTACGGAGTGAAAGATCCAACGATTGTTTTCATAGTAGTACGAACCGCAGAGAAAGCTTGTGCATAGGCCAATTGAAGGCGTTCATGCTTGCGCAAGGGAAACTCATACTTGCTCAAATGGTATGATCTCACAAGGGCACCGGAGGCGCCTTTTAGTTTGGCTAGAATTGTATAGATTAAACATAATTACTTGTTCCAAGACAAATTCACTACACTAAGTATGATGACATTAGATTCCAACTAATTTTCATGTGAGAAGGCATTGATGCCACAAACCGAAGAAGGTCTGGCTTACTCGCGGTCCATTCATTGGATTCATCAAGCCATTCACCGGAGCTCCCAAGAAACTTTGAAATGTTAGGGATCACCAGCTCTCTGCAGTGTAGGTGCAGCAGAGGCACTTTAGATAGTACGCTCCCCTTTTGGACTGCCAAACCTTCAGGCCTCCGGAGCTTGTATGGTTCTCCACTCCATGGCTCGAAGTCTCGCCGTGGCATTTGCTTCCATCGCTGGTGCACGAACCAACCATACTTGTAATCTCCAACGATGGGAGTGCCAAGTGCTTCAGCACAGTGAACCCTTAGCTGCAAGGAAAAGTAAAAGATTGATGATCTATTATGCAATTTGCATTCAATTTGCTAATTAAGAACTTTGTTTCCTTTTCTATGATCTACAAGTGGAATCCTTTTTAAAATCCAAACATGAACTTCAATGGATTTCTTCTCTCTAATTTCTGATGAATCATTGGGTGTTTATTGATGGAGGAAGAGTACTTTGCTTATCACACCTGATGCTTGCGGCTTGTAAGAGGGCACAACTCAATCCAAGAGCATCCATTTATTGTAGGTCCCATCACCCGATACTCAGTTGTAGCTTCTTGAGAGCCATCTATTCCTGAAGGATGAGCTAGAATTACTCTTTCTCCTTTCCCATCATTTAGAACTACCTACAGCAAGATGCACTTGTAATCAGAGTAAAGAAACCATAATCATGAATAATTGTACATTTGGAATATGCAACTAGTAGATTATAAACATATATGCGTAAAATACAGAATATTGGAATAGAAACAGGCGAGCTACTTTACTGCAGTAATTCTGCCTCTAGGGGTCTTAAGAAGTAAAGAAACTACCCTGGTTAGAGGAGCTGAAATAACACCTTCCTTTTCTTTAGGAGTACCAATTACCAACGCCCAGTACCTTTGCGTTGTTGCCTCACAAGCATTGTTCCAGATCTATATGGCCAATAGGAATAAGATTCACATGAGCTGTTGATAAATTTGTTGAGTATTCCATGACAAGTTACTGTCACGACATGTTCAGACAGATTAAATGACTAAATAAATAGTTAGAAGAACATCTCTTAGAAGGATATCCTCGTGACAAAACTGATGGTTCCTTCCATAATTAAATTTATTTCACAATCCCCAAAAGACCTTGCATAAGAAGAGCCTATCTTTGTATACCTGCAATTACTCCACTGAGACATTCACAAAATACTTATATGCTCAATCTGTTTGTGGTTATCAGCAGTTGGTGCATACCTCAGATGATGACTTTGCTAGATTTACATCCGTGAAAAGCCAATGAAGTCGAGTGAAGCTTTCTTTAGTCCTTCCCATTAATAGCAAGCCACTGCTCTCTCTGTCAAGTCGATGAACCTAAGGTTACAAAAGAGGAATAATGAAAATGATCGGTGTAGAAGCATGCCTTCAATCACCGTTCTAAGAGCATAGTTTCTGCCATTCATTTTTCCTCTTCTCGACAATTCAAGTAGGACTAGCAATGATATCATTGTGTGATCAAAAACATCCCCACACATCAAATTGTCTTTTGCACAAAAATGTTTTCTACTAATCTTCTAGATACATTTCAATTTCACGTTTTTAACTGACATGAAGTGATACAGCTCAATTCCCCAGGGTGCCTTAGGCCTCAACATGAAAGAGATTCAAAACACAAAATGATTCGAATGGCATTTCCTATTCCAAGGATATACCTACAATGTGACCAGTATATATAAACAATAAGATGATAAATGAATATAATTCTAGAGCTTACCAACTTAGGACCCTGATCACTTCCATAAGATAAGGCTGCTGCTGCCAGGATATCCATACTGTTGTGAACCGGTAAATTTCCCTAATAAATTTTCATAAAGGAAAGATAACCCCAATCCTTAACTGTATATGCTGTTTAGACAATTGAAGAACAAATAAAAAAATCATACATTCACAGGCACTTTTGGGGGCTTATTCAGCACAAATATAGCCGAATCCTGAAAATTCCATAGCTTGTAGAATAAGTTTACCAAACACAGTATAGATGTACAAAATTTTGAGAAAATAAAGAATAACATGCGCCAGGAAATGTTAAGAACGAAACAAAGAACTCCAATAAAAGCTCTACCAAGAAAGGACAAAACAAAAATAAAAAACTGACCTTGTGGATGACGAGTCTTCTCATGTATTCTATCTCATCAGCATTTGGATTCAAAGTTGCAGTTGGAATAGTACTGTATCTCTTTATAATCTGGGTCTCTGCAACTGATACAGGAAGATGAATTCTTACTCCTGGTTCCATTACATGATTATTCTTAATCTGCATGGAGACTATAAAAGATAGTTACCGCATTCACAATAAATAGAAACTACTGATACTGAAAAAAAAAAAAATTACAACTAAAGCTTATCAAGTGCACATTTAAAATGATAATGTGCTGTAGACTATACCTTTTCCAAACTACATGTGAAATTATTTTCTTTAGCTTGATTATCCTGATTTGAACTCTCAATATACACCTGTCAAAAATTAGAGATCTCTCATTGCTGCTGCTTTCTCGAATTAAGTCACAGTTTCCGACTATGGAGATACAGTGACATGAAACGAGAATCGCTGATATAGAAATTATAAACCTTGAAGAATATGAACATTTAGCAACATGGGCATTGAAATGTAGCCAGAATAATCATGCATATCTTTGGAGATATGAAGAGATCGGTGCGTTAATTTAATGATCACACTCAACCACAAGTGATGATCAAATATGACAGATGAATTTCGACGAATGATAAAGGTGAGATTTTTTCCCCCTTAGAAGAAGATGGCTAAAATATTAAACATATTTTATCCCACAAACTAAGTGTTGGTTTACCAATCCCTTGTTGAAATGCCTTCGAATAGCTTCTTGCTCAATATCCGCGAAGTAGTGCTTGACCCAGCTGATGGCGGTAACTCGGCGTTGCTTCCCGCTGGAGTCCGCACTTTTCTTCCGACCGGGAAGCGGTTCAGTCCCGGAGTAGGGGAAAGGAGGGAGTGACAAGAGCTGCCGCGGCTTGGGGGCCTTTTTGGGCTCTCCGAGACGAGCGATGTTGTTGGAGACGCGGATGATTGGCTCCGCCTTCACAGGAGCCGGAGGCGCCACCCTCGAGAGCCACCTGACCGCCTCGAAGACGACTCGCGGCCGCGGAAGGCGGCGGCGGCGGCGAAGCATAGAGGCGGAGAACAGAGCGATGGCGACGGCTACGCGAACGCGATGGATGCGATTTGGAACAAATCGTATCCGTTAATCAACAACGATCCGCCTGAGCGTAACGGGTTCGGGTTGATAAAATAGTCAAACTCCGATTAAAATCCAAATAAAATATACAATTTTCTCAAAAGTTTAAATTATAGAAATGGGAAGGACGTTTCAATACTCGAGCAACTCGATAATGGGCCCGATTGACTTTCTTGAACAGCCCGGCCCAATTTGAATTTTCGACCCAAATTATTGTATGAAAGAGGGCTCGCCGGAGGATCGAGGTTCTTGGCCGCCTCTCGCTTGCTTGTTTCTCCGACAACGCCGACTACAATTCCATAGAGTTTGGACGGCGGCGAAGAGAGAAAGAGCCATGTCGACGCTTACTTGCAACGCTTGCAACAAGCAGTTCGACGACGAGGTGGAGCAGAAGCTCCATTACCGGTCCGAATGGCACCGTTACAATCTCAAAAGAAAGGTAATGGATTGTAGTCACTTGCCTTCTAGGGTTCGTCTTGCTATTCTCCTGATCTTCGAGTTGTTCGAATTTTTTTCACCCCTTAAATATATTAGGGAAGGGGGTTCCTCTTCTCCCATATGTTCGTCTGGTGAATGATTAGGGTTGTGGATTAGTTACCTTTCCACATGGAAGGGCCTCGTTGAAAAATGTATTGCATTCTCCTCTCCTTTATCTTGGGTATCTCAATCTTGTCTAATTCTTTTATATAAATAAGACGTTTGGTTCGAACAAAGGGGGGTTTTAAAAAAAACTTTTGGATTTGTTAGACTGCAGAATCCTTTCTACGAGTCACGAAATGCCTCAAATTTGCTTTTTAACCTCATTGAGGAATTTGCTTTGATTGTGTATCACATAAAATGCTATCTGTTAATCTTTAGTTCGAATATATCTTTTATCTTTTGCCCATTTTTGCTTTGTCCCATGGTCGAAATGAAGAATAATACAAAAGGATTAGCTTTGAACTGGCAGAAAGTGACCTTGCTAATAGAATTTCACTCAAATGTTCGATAGAAGTATTAACCACAGTAAGGTACTTTAACTCAAATATTGTGACATACACAAATTTTTTTTTAATAAAATTGGTGCTAATGTCGCAGGTTGCAGGAGTCCCAGGAGTAACAGAAGAGTTATTCCAAGCTAGACAGTTAGCTCTTGCCGAAGAGAATAGCAAGCTGAGTGCAACACCAATGCTCTATGGATGTGCTCTTTGTGGCAAGGACTATAGAAGTTCAAAGGCACATGCTCAGCATCTTAAATCACGAGCTCATGCTATGAAAACATTAGAGAAGGTGGGCCCTTCAGCTACAGTTGTTACAACAGTAAAACCATACGCCGCTCAAACATTAAATAAGACAACTAGTAAGGCTCAAGTCATTGGAGAAAATGAGGATGATGATGGGAGTGAAGATGAATGGGAAGAAGTCAATCCTAATGACATGGACGTGGCTTCTGAATCTTTGTCACTCTTGCATGTTGACGATGGCAAAGTTGCTGATGATGATGAGCAAGATGATGTCATTGATGAAGAATTGGATACCTCTTGTTGCTTTATTTGTGATCAAAAGTATGAGAGCATAGAAAGTTGTATGGTTCATATGCACAAGCAACATGGTTTCTTCATACCTGATATTGAATATTTGGAGGATCCGGAGGGCCTTCTTACATATGTTGGTCTTAAGGTGGAAATTTCACTTGCTTTTCATGACTTAAAATGTTTTCCTTATGGAAAAATCATTCATTTTTTTTTTTTTTTTTTGGCAGGTAAAGAGGGATTTTGCGTGCTTGTACTGCAGTGATAGATGTTTTTCCTTTCAAAGCTTGGAAGCTGTAAGGAAGCATATGATTGCTAAAGGTCATTGTAAATTGCGTTATGGAGATGGTGGTGATGATGAGGATGTGGATTTGGAAGATTTCTATGATTATAGTAGCAGGTTATATTCTGGGTGTCTAGCTTGTTAACTTCTTTTTTTAATCATCAATGTCATCATGTCCCAACTGTTTGAAGTCAGCTGTTGTTTGAAACTACTGCAAATCCATGTTCCAAGATTACAATCTGCAACTCAATTACTGCTCATGATCTCAAATCTCAATTTATATAGGACCATGGAATCATTCACCTTTTTGACTCTTTGAATCAATAATATGTCAGGTGGAGTCTTCGGGATGTGTAATCTTACTCTTGTGATCTACTCTGAAAACTTGTTTGTCAGAAGCTAAAGAATTGACTGATATAGAAATTATGTTAAGCTTATTGGTGATCTTGGCAAGCAAAAAAAAAATGCAAAACCTGATCCATGATTACCTAGAAAAATATCCT
>JBBPFP010376346.1:0-17025 GCA_037974795.1 Kaempferia galanga | reverse complement strand
AGCCTTGGTTAACTTAAAAAGGTTAATTATTGTGTATAAATCTTCTTTTAGTAGTTTCATAATTTAATTTTTTAATATTTAATTTACACCGATTAATAGGATCATTAGTTGGACCCCATAGATTTTTTTCCTTTAGTTACCAGGTAAATCAGGAATCGTTTATAGTGAGTGACCTATTAACCCAACATTATTAGATTAACTGTTTATTAAAAAAGTTCATTTGTTAATTCGTCCACTTTTCTTTAAGAAAAATTTCATTTATTAATTTACTAACTTCTCATTAAGAAAAATTTCATCCATTAATTTACACTAAAAAAATTTATTCGTTAATTCATTAAAACTTAAACTATTGTCTGACAAAGTGAGCACCCTAAACTCTAATAATAATAAAAACTCTTGTTCTTTAAATTCACTCATTTTTTATTTTTATGATAATTAATTTCTAATTCCAAATTTACAAAACAATATTCATCATTATAAAACATCACAAACTTTTCTATTTTATGTCTCCCTCTATTTATTATTATTATTTTTTTGAAATTATTAAAATAAAAAATTAACCATGTGATTAATTATCTGTCCAAATATGGAGGTATGGACAACTCATTGCATAATTTTGGTAAGATTATCAAAATTTGAATTTTAAATTAGATAAATATCCTAAAGTTAATTTTTAAATATAAATAACTTAAATTTGAAATTTACTTGATAGATAAATTAAGAATTTTAAGTAGGTATAAGTTATGTTTCCAATTTACTTAGTAGATTCAAAAGTAAAATCGAGATTAATTAAACGAATCTTATTTTAATATACCTGCATTATAAAAAATAAAAAAAATTAGGAGAAATGAAATAAATTTGAAAGTTCTATGGGTCAATATGCTAAAATTTTAATATGCTAGATTATTTACCGAATATATCCAAAAAAAAATTAATTAAAAGGCTATAAATTAAAAGGCCATGGAATAAATATATCTTGTGTCTTTTTTCCGTCCGAAAATCCAAATACCTCCGTGGAGTCATACTGCACGCTTCAGCGCTCCGATCGCTGCCCGTCCGCCGTTTTGCTCCGATCGCCGCCGATCTGTCGCCTTCCGAATCTGCTCCACGGCTCCCTTCGATCGCCCCGCTGCTCTGGCAGCTGTATCTGCACTATCTTTTTGAGGCCGTCCTCACCGCCGATCGTCCGCGAACACGGTGCTCCTTGTGGCGTTAAAGGCTACTGTGTCCTCCGATCTCGACTTTCTGTTGCATTTCGTGCCTTCTCCTTGATCTACACGCTGCCCAACTGCCGCTCTCGCCGTTTCTGTAATCATCGGGTGCTGCCGGCCGCCCCAATCTTTAAAGTCGCACTGGAAAAGCCGTTCTAAAGAGACATCCTGAGGTATCTCGCAACCCTTTCTCAATATAAATTAAAATTTATTGTTGAACTAGGCGTCGGAATCTGTTACCATGACCTGACTGTTTCTGCGCATATGTGAGATTTCTGTCTCATTATGACTGAGGACTCAAACCCTGTGGTGTTTTTGTAGGGGAATCCAAAATTATACTAGGGATCTCCAATGGAAGCACTTCAAAGTACTTTCTTAATGCAGTTTTGAACCACATATGCACAAGTTTATTTATTTTGTACTTGCAGCTGTTGTCTGGCCATGCTTCTGTCAATCAATTACTGTTCCGTTTAATATAATTCCATTTTAGATCATGTAGCACCATCCAATCATCTAGTGAAAATTTTAACTCAACTTCTTATATTGGTAGTATTTACAAGAATGTGAAGCATTTTGGCTTTCTTTCTTTGAATAACATGTATAGTGATATCTAATCAAAAAGAAATATAATAGGGTTATTAATGATGTTAGGATTTAAGATTTTGTGGTTTCTGCTAACTTGCTCACTTGTAAGGATAGTTATATGTGTACATCATCCTTATGTTTTCTTTGATCATGGATAAATTTTGGAGCTACTTGCCAAAATTTTGATTGGCTACTTAAGCCAAAACCAAAAAGTATCATCCTTTAGGAAGAAGTCCAACTGATAATTTTATTATTTTTATTAGTATTTATTGAAGATGTTGTTTTCATCAAGAGAGACTCACAACATCAATGACTAGTTATGTCTTAGCTATATGGTATTAGTTACATTGATCTTATCTCACTGTTGAGTGCCATGTCAGATTAGATACAAGTAATACCATATCATCCAAATCTCATTTAACCTTGGTAAATTTTATTCGGCCACCTTTAATTCATCCATGGTTTCTTGAATACATGAGTTCTATTTAGACATGTTTATAATAGCCTTATATTTTGTTTCCTTTTATAGTCTATTTGTGTTGCATTTAATTACTTGTGACATTTTCATTTTTCCCTTCTTATCTTGTAATTCCTTCTCATTCTATGACATCGTTGACTTGTGAACATCTTCTTTTAGACTTAGGAGCAGGATAATCCCATAAGAATTTAAAGAGAAAATTACTCATCTTTGTTTCAGTGATCCATTTTTTGGTTTGAATATTATCTTTATCCATTTTCCTTGTTGAATAATGTATATTGTTAAATATTGATGGTTCAGCTAGGAGGAGGGGTAGGTTGAATGGACAATACTTACAATTTCTCACAAATCAAGATTAACACAAACTATTAGTAACAAGTGTGTGTGCGTGACATGTATATCAAGGTTTAATGTGCAAAAGTGAGTAAAAAGTATGAAAACAAAAACAATTAAGCACACACACAAATCAACATATGCTCAAAGACACAAGATATAATGTGGTACCCACTCCTACTTCATGACCTAACCAATTAGTTTTCACGATCCAAATAGCTTGACCCAATCAATGGGATTTTCTGTGAGCTAGAGAGCTTGATCTAACTAATGGGATTTTCATGAGCTAGAGAGATTGACCCTATAGATATTCCCTCTATAGATAATTCAATAATCAAAACCTAGTGAAAAAACCCCTACTTGAGGAGAATTACCAAGAGAACTTTCTATCAAAGGTAGAAACCTTGAAATCAAGCTCAAGCTCCTTAGTTTGCTTTGCAACAAACCACAAATATTAGAGAATATTTTGTGTGAATTCCTATGCCCCAAAAGCCTTTTCAATTAGACCTCTAATGGCCATTCAAGATGCAGTCTAGACGCTTTGAGTTGATTTAATAAAATTGGTTAGATCACTCAAACCCCAAAACTAGCCATTGGGATCCGACATTTGAATCTTCAGCTCACTCACAAAAAGCTTCAGTCAACTAAAAAACTGTGTTCTATTGAAAATTGAGCATAAACATTTTGACACCAAGTTTGCCTCTTCAATTGTTGATTTGAACGTTTGGTTGCCAAACAAAGAATCTTAGTCGACTAATACATTTTTGAAGCCAAAAGGTTGATAATGATAAAGTTCCCAAGTCCTTTTGGACGCCTTATAAGCTGAAGGTAGTATATAAAGATAGCTATCTAGATACAAACCTCTTTTACTTAGAAGCTACCATTCAATCCTTACATCAATACTACCCAACATATATATTAGTCATTTGATCCTGTGTTACCTTTGATGACCTCTACAACCATCACTGCAATCACTACAAATCATCCTACAAAGGCACAAGAAAATCATCAAATCCAAAACACTAACTTAATGTGGTTGTCAAATATCAAAACAACATTAGCTTAAAATGAAACATCAAAACATTATGATTAACTTTAATGACAACTTGACAAGAACAAATTTCCTAGCGTATACTTGTTGAGCAATAAATGAGAATCTAAAATTCTTATTTTTATTACCCATTTAACATTTCTCTATTTCGCCGACCCCACCTAGTGCGATAAGGTTTTGTTGTTGTTGTTGTATTTAGCATTTCTCTATTCATATTGTTGATGATGTAAAGAGGGGTAAATTTATTTTAGTATCTGGGATTTCAACTCAATTGCAAAATAGTCCCTGCACTTTTAATTTACTTTAATTTAGTCCCTTACATCATTTTCAGACAATATTTTCTAGTTAAAAAATGTAAAATGAAACTCACCCTTTCACTATATTTCATTCAAACACATTAAAAATAAAATCATCCCTAACATATGAATATTGAAGTAAAAGGGATGATTTTATAAAATCATAATGTGTTTGAATGAAATATAGTGAAAGGGTGAGACTGTCATTTTATATTTTTTTAGCTAGAAAATATTGTCTAAAATGATGTGAGGGACTAAATTAAAGTAAATTAAAAGCTCATGACTATTTTGCAATTGAGTTGAAACCTCAGGGTCTAAAATAAATTTTGCCCATGTAAAGATACAATTCCTATATTTAGTTTTAGTTATACTTAGCTTAAGCTTAGTTTATAAACCTTAAAGATAGCATAAATTGGAGTACATGACTAATGTGAATGTGTTTAACTCAGTAGAACTAATATATGTATGCAACATTACCATTGTTGCTAAGAGACTTAAGGTGATTGTCAAACAAACAACAAATTCCTATAGCATTAGGACATCATAAATCTAATTCAATCTGACGATGGAGAAATATTTCTTTGAATAATGTAAAATGATTGAAGTTTAATGGGTCAAGGTTTGAAATCTTATACTGTGTTGGGCGGTCTGATCGAAAAGGATTATTTTGATAAATAACGAAAATACTCGACATTATTCGTCATGTTGTATCAATCATGTCAATTAGTTTCGTGTCACATTTGACACCTCTTAGCATGCTATAAGATCTGTTCAGATCAATTGAAATAATATTTATTAGTTTTTATAGTTTGTGTCCATACAATACAATGTCAAAATTGTACCATTTCAGATGACAAAAAATTAACTATATAGTTGTGTTATCTTCTTTATATCTTTCCTCCTTTCCTCTCTAATTTGCTACCAACACCATATATTGAAAGACTGACATTGTGCCAAAATATCTTTCCCGTTAAAGACCGAAACTCAATTACAATTCAATATTTTTATGGTTATTTTAACAACGATGTGGGGCATTATAGTAGAGTAGCATTGATTTAGGAAATTATTTCTATGACTTGACACTATGACAAATGGAGAAGATAAGACGGAACTAAACATTCATTATGATCTTAGATGAAGTTTTATAGTACTAGTATGTTTATGTTTCATGGACTTAACTTTATATGAGGTTGAAAATAATTGTTTGATAGGTGGTTGTCCATGGTTATACCTGTTTGTGTTTGATGACTCTTTGCCTACTGCCGAATTTAGTTATAAAGGATCCCTTGTGTATCAAATCAAATTTTATGGCATGATTTTCTTTTTCCTTTTTTGGGTCTTTGAAGGGTATGTACACTTGAACTTTAGATTGAATCTAAGCTTAAACTTTTTGATGCTTGACGCGGACTTTGATGTATAAATTATTACATGTATATTTTCATGAAGTTCAACCTCTCAAAATTTTAACCTTTCTCCTCTTGTTTTTTTAGTACTTTATCTCTCCATAATTTGTCAAAACTCAATAACGTGAAACATGTAAATGCTTGAAAGAGATATTGCAAGTCTCAGATGTTTGCAAGAGAATCTAACCGCAATCAAATTTTAAGATTAGGTCTATCTTCTCCTCGGCAGAGACAAATTGAGCTCATAGTGTATTTCATGCATGTGGAATTCTGAAAGAAAAAAAAATGGGCACTCTCTTTTTAATTGAGTCATTTTTGCAAGAAATTTGAGCTATATTATAGAACTCTTTGCATAAGCTTCAAGACTAGCCAAGCAAATATTATGATTTATAATTAAAGCACAAGTAACATTGCTTTGTTCTGCCTACTAGTTAATTAGCTAGAAGAGCCTCCTACTACTCAAATTTACTAGGATTTAAACTTGAAATCCATTAAGGCCTAATCTATTGTCATTGACCAACATGGGCTCAACATCAACAACAAAGAAGATTAATGCCATCAACATGGTTTAAAGTGTCGACTGAAACCTATCAGCACTCACAATCAAAATGTGACATCCTAGTTATTATTCAAAACTTATAATGTATTGGCTCTAGCTACTTGTTGCCCTGCATGCGCCAACACAATATCGCCCATGGCTTGGTAGTATCACGTATTACTAGATGTGTATCATCTTGTCTCAATCAGCAAAAGAGAACATAGTGGATCTCGAAGGTCATTAAGGACATATCTAGTGAAGTTTCACAAATTGATAATGTAAAAGTTGGAGGAAGGTGACAAAGTGGAGGGTCTTTGATAAAAGGGTGCCGGTGGCTCTATTTAATGAGAAGGGAGGGTGGTAGGTGTGTGAGGGTCAATGAGGAGTACAGGAGGTTTCAGCTTCTCAGGAATTTATGTGGAGATTATTAAGAATGTTATTAACTGAATAGCTTATTAACTTCTTACCAAATTCATATAAATAATTTTATCCAAATAATTGTATTTTTTTATCCAAATAATTGTATAAGTAGTTAAGTAAATTATATGTTATAAACTTGCAATTATATACATAATACTTAGTACATTTTATAACACCAATATAATAATCATATCATCAAAAATGTATTATATAATTGGCTAATAATTTTAATGCTTATTCAGTTTATACATGCTACGGATAGCTATAAGTGACATATTATGGTTCAATTACTACTTCATACAACTCAATAAATTATATTATTATGTTGTAATTTAGAATTTAAATAATTTTAAGTAATATTTTTAAATCGTAAAGATTATTAATATATGATTTCAATTTTAAATTAGTAAGATAAATTTAAACCTACAACTAATTATATAAATTTAAACTTTATATTAATATACCATAATTTTATTAACACATTAACATCTATTGAATTAGTCAAATTTAAACATAATCAATTGGATAATGAAAAATTAGTATATGGCAAATATTAATTTGATCGACTATTAGTAGATTTTGATTAATAATATAGATATAAAAGTATAAATGATGTGGTTAATTATTAAGTTTCATTCATTGAACATTTGCCTAAATGCCAACGTAACTCAACCCTCATGCCTTTTCATTCGAGCTTGGGACCAACATCGGTGGGTTTAATTATTAAGTTATAATAAACTTTATTAATTTACATTTAGCTTTTATTTTATTTTGATCAAACTTCAATTTATGATAATTAGAATTTTTTTGCTTTGTAACTCATTAGTACATAGTTGGAGGGGATCCTTGGCGCAACAGTAAAATTGCTACCTTGTGATTATGGGGTCGAGTAGTGAAAACAGCTTCTTGTAATGCAGGTAAGACGGTATACAATAGACCCAATGTGGTGGGACCCTTTCTCGAGATTCTGCATCGACGAAGTTTTGTGCATCAAACTACCCTTTTATAACTCATTAGTACATAGCTAATTAGTATTCCTTAGTTTATAATTTTCATAAAATAATACTTATATTTTAAAGTCAATTAATAATAGTTAATTGAAGTCTATGCTATTTAAAATCCATCTTCTTGGCAAATTTCAAGGCACGTTGAAGCATGCCATGTTTTGACACGATATGGTACAAGAACCATATTGTTGGAATGATACTTGTTGATCATCAGTGCATCCTTATTGATTGTATTTGGTTCATCTTGATTATATTTTATTTTATAATTGTAATTGATGTTAATTGGATATTCATTTAGTGAATTAGATTTTGGTAATAAGAATGAGTTATTTTTGTGAGAATGATCAAATTTATAGGAATTTTGAAACAAATTGTCAACTATATTTATATAATATACACCTATTACATTTTTTTAAACAACGATATAGACAAGCTTCCCTTTTCCTCTTTCAAGAAAATCTAAGTGCTCTTCCATGCCAAGACAATATTTATTCTCTTCTTAATTGATTGAGACTAGTTGTACCAATAAATCTAAATATTTTTACTTGGGTGAAAAGAATGACTGTCATATTGTATGCTATTAAATAAAATTATGCAGATTATTAAACAGATGTATTTGGTGAAATGTTAGGGAAAAAAATGAGAATAGGTTAACTGAATTTTATGCTGGCATCCAAATTTCTACTTTCCAGTTTCTAGCATTTCTGATATTTGTTTTACATTTGTTTTGTTGATACACATATACTTTCAGGTGAAAGATCATATGCAGTGTGGCTGCAAGTTGCCTATGTAGGTGATAAACTGGAGGCAAATGATATCCAACAGTGCAACAATATGCCATACATTATCTGCCAAAACTACATATAGAAGATTACTGGTTCTCCTCAAGGGGAAAGCATGCGGCTTTCTTTGTCTCTGCAAGATCTGAAATCATTCTCTAAACTATATTCCAGGGAGCATAGCGACCTTGAAAGTAATAGGAATTTAGGACGTGCAAAACCTCTTCATGCTTTTCAGACGGATGGTGTTGGAGCAAGCTTTTCGAAGGAAAAGTCTTCTCCAACAACTCCAACTAAATGCAAAAAATGGATAAAGGCAATCACTTGGATTCTTGCACTTTTACTATTGTTCTCATTGATCTTTCTAGGTTCACGATTCTTCTATCCTTATTTGTCACATGAATCATCTGATTATTATGTTATACTTGATTGTGGGAGTACTGGTACACGGGTTTATGTCTACAAGTGGTATTTTGACCAAAAGAAAGGAAATTTGCCAATTGCATTGAGATCATTGCCTGAAGGCCCTCAAAGGAATACTAGGACACAAAGTGGCCGTGCTTATCAGCGTATGGAAACAGAACCTGGTTTTGATAAACTAGTTCACAATGAATCTGGCTTAAGATCCGCTTTGCTGCCACTTCTACAGTGGGCTGAGAAACAGATACCACAACATGCTCACAAAGATACATCTATTTTTTTGTATGCTACAGCTGGAGTTCGTAGATTACCTAGCTCTGATTCAGAATGGCTTCTTGACAAGGCATGGACAATTTTGAAGAATTCATCATTTTTTTGCAGAAGAGATTGGGTTAAGATTATATCTGGCATGGAAGAAGCATATTATGGGTGGATAGCTCTCAACCATCGTATGGGTCTATTGGGTTCTTTTCCATCCGGAAAAACATATGGTTCACTTGATCTAGGTGGTTCATCCTTGCAAGTTACTTTTGAGATGGAGGCACCCACACATGATGAAACAAGTGTAAGTTTGAGAATTGCTTCTGCTAATCACCATCTCAGCGCTTATTCTCTGGCAGGGTATGGGTTGAATGATGCATTTGACAAGTCCGTAGCCCATCTTTTCAAAAAACATTTGAATTCAAAACCTGATTCTAGTGGTAAGTACCTCCTTAAACATCCTTGCTTGAATACTGGCTATAGGGAGGAGTACACATGTTCTCGCTGTATGTCTGTTAACACAGAAGGAAGTCCTTTAGTTGGGGGGAAAATCACAAGTAAGAAGAAGATTGGCACAGTTGTAGAACTGCTTGGTGCTCCTCAATGGAAAAAATGTACTGCTCTTGCCAAGTTAACAGTTAATCAGTCTGCATGGTCTAATTCAAGTTCTGGAATTGATTGTAAACTTAAGCCCTGCGCTCTCACTGATGGTCTACCACAGCCACGTGGAAATTTCAATGCCATGTCAGGTTTTTTTGTTGTTTTTCGCTTTTTTAACTTGACTTCTAAGGCATCTCTGGATGATGTATTGAAAATGGGCCAAGAATTTTGCGGGAAATCATGGGAACTTGCAAAAAACAGTGTTGCACCCCAACCTTTTATAGAACAATATTGCTTTAGAGCGCCTTACGTTACATCCCTTTTGAGAGATGGTTTGCACATTAAGGATAAGCAGGTGGTTATCGGTGCTGGAAGCATTACTTGGACTCTAGGGGTTGCCTTACTAGAGGCTGGCCAAGAATTGTCAAAGAGGGTTGAATTGCAAGGCTACAAACTACTGCAAAGTGACATGCAGCCAGCTATTCTTGTTGTAATGATTTTGATCTCAATTATACTTCTTTGTTGTGCACTATCATGTGTAAGTAATTGGCTGCCACAATTTTTCCGAAGATTATACATCTTACTTCTCCGGCATAAATATGGAACACACTCTGTTCTCAATTTCCCTTCTCCTTTCAGATTAAGGTGGAGTCCAGTTATATCAGGTGAGTTCTTCACTTTTGATTGTTTTTATTTTCTCACATTCTTTGATTTGTTTGTTGATCCAAGGTTGTGATGTTTGTTCTCTTTTATTGTTCTATTCATGACAAGGTGCTGTTCAGTTAGTGAAACATGTCAGAGTTAATTGCTATATGAGGGAGTTAATCAGTTTAATCTCGACTAGTTGCTAGTTATTTTTGATCTGGCAACGCCCAAGCCGAACAGCCTTTGGCCAAGGTGTGACCTAGTCAACTAAGAAGTTAATTCTCTAAAAAGGACAAGGTTTTTTTTTTTTTTTTTTGCAAAACAAAAGGATGTAGTGATATATTAAAACAAATATGGGATCCCACACAAATAACTAGAGCTAAAAGTGTTCATAGAAAGGAGAGACGGTTGGCATCTCCCCTGACAAGGACGGGAACGGCCTTCGGCCTTTCCTCATAACACATACGGATTAGGCAACCCGCTTACGCGGATCTTTACCAAATGAAATGAAAGGAAAAAAAAAAAATTAGAGCTAAAAGTGACAACATAACAACGAGGTAATAATTGTGAATAAGAAAAAGTGAGGAAAGATTTAAAGATATTTATTTTTCATAAACTCAATAAGTCTTTCTCTTAGTATTATTCTTTGCCTTGAATTAGCAGTTTTTTTAACAATCAATTTTCTTTAGTTTCTCTTTTATATAGTTAACTACATGATTTAAGATGAAACTAATCATTGTTTATGTGTTCTAGATGAGATTAATTGTTCTCTATCTGTTCCAATATTTTTCTCATAATCAATATCATACTCTTATCTTGTCTCTAGTTGATGCTAGACATTTCATCACTTTCATTGAGTGTCTTATCATTTATATTTTTCTATTTATGACTATGCAACTTGTTAAATGAGAACGACTACAAGTTAAGTAAGTTTGAGATGAAGTTGGATAAGTATTAGATACTTGTAATAAATATGGGATGAATTTGAGTTTAGCGGGTAGAGTAATTTGTGTTCCGATTAATTTAATCTATTTATGATATACATAGATAAAAAGGGCAGTTTGATACACAAAGCTTGTGCAAATGTGGAGATCGAAAGAACGGTTAGACCATATTAGGTCTATTGTACACAGCCGTATCCTGCATTGCAAGATACTGTTCCCACGACTCGAACTTGTGGCCATAAGGTCACACGTAGCAACTTTACCGTTGCGCCAAGATTTTCCTTCATTTGTGATATACATAGATGCATTCTTAAATTTCTATATTTTCATTATTTTGTGCTTCCACTTAGCATTACAGAATTGGTATAGGTATATGAGAATGGGTAATGTTAGTGCAGTCCTATAAATTCCCTACGTTTAGCATCTGTATTTTATTGGCCTATATGCATTTGAGGATATGGTCTAGCTTTAATTTTCTCTTTTCATGTTAAATATTAAAATTTCATTCCTAAAAACAAATTGTTTAAGTCTTTTATAGGATTCTAGTGGGCACACATGGGTTAGGCCTAGTTCTTGTTTTTTATTTTAGTATATAAACTATCAATAGGTTTTATACCTTTTTTTACATGTTGTAGTTTGTGGAAGTTTGAATATAGTATGTAAACTATCAATAGCTTTTATGTTTTTTTCCATATCGTAATTTGTTGCAGTTTGAGTTTACTTCATGTGCTCGTAACTGAGCCAAACATATCTAATATTGTCTTCCATTTCTTTCTCTTTCTTTCTTTGCTTTTGACATCAATATGTTTTTTCCTTGCCTGTTTGATACTATGGTTGACTGGCGTACATGATTGGAGTAATCAAGATGTAATTTTACTGTTTGTAAGTTCTGAAAAATAAGCTAAACATGAGTTAACTAACTAGAAAATTATTTTATAAGTGTATATGTTGTGAAAGTTTGTTGTGATCCTTAATGTAAATCATGTATATCTTTAGATTTTAATTATGATGTGATTTTGTTCTTGGAATATCTTTTTTTTTATTCATTCTCTCAAATTTGCTTCGGGAAATCTTTGGTTTTACATGCATGAGTTCTAAATTGATCTTGATCACACACCCTCAGTAGATTTGGTAAATCTTTGGTTTAGATACCGTGTCCTGAAGCCCAAACTAATGTGGCTAAGCATTCTACTATGGCTGTGGGAGTGTCAATTTTGTTGACGTACTAAGAAATATTAAATTTATAAGTTTATTTAATGTGAAATTTGTTGCATCTTAGTAGAAATGAAAAATTAATTATCCTACCAATTTTTTTTGGTTTTGACCAAAGTTTTAGCTGTTTTAAGGCATACCTGGTGTATATCCAGACTACTTTGGTTGTCAGAAACGATGAAGTGACTAGTGATACCTTTTCTTCCTGGAAGTATTTATCCTGCAATATAACACTAACCCTTGAGTTATTTCAAATTTTAACTAAAAATCCAGACTAGTTTCGTTTTAAGATCAAAGTGTTCTATCTATACAACTAGTACTCAATTTCATGACTAAAGGGATGTGAAACCAGAATTTGAATGTCTCAATTTACTTTTATAATTTTCTAGGTGATGGAAGAGTAAAAGAACCACTTAGTCCTACAACTGGAGGTTCAGATCAGCATCCATTTGGCATGGGACATGGCTTGGGGGGCAGCAACACTCAGCTCAGTCAAGCTTCTGTTCTTCCTTTGGTTGCTACTCATAATTACTCATCTGGTAGTTTAGGCCAAATGCAATTTGGGAATGGACTTGGATCATTCTGGTCGCCTCGCCGTGGCCAGGCCACACTTCAGAGTCGGCGATCTCAGTCAAGAGAAGACCTTAACTCCTCATTAGCAGACTCCCACATAGTGAAGATATGATGACCGATTACAAACCTGGTATAAAGCCCTTATTTCTTTGCTGCTTTTTTATTTTCTAGATTGTCATTCATGCTGCACAAACCCTTCAGTGAAATTAGTTTTTCCAATTATCTCTGGCACTTGACAACTCACCAAATATAGCACGGGCAATGAGCTTGGTGTTTAACTTAACATTATTGAGTCACTTTTGAAACAAGAACCTGAATGTAACTGAGTGAATTGCTTTTGATTTATTTGTTCCGGCTTTAGCTAGATGTTCTAATGTAACAGATTGAATGCTCTGACATATTAACTTTCCATGGCATCAGCCTGCTTCCAAACACTTCTAGCCTGATACTTTGACCATACAATATTACATTTTCTAACTTAGCAATATACATTTGGATTGACCTTCTTTCGCTCTTTTCATAAGCAGAAAAAGCATCCTGAATTCTCCATCGATGCATACCTAGAACACAATTCTCTGTTAAATCATGGTCCATGTGTTGCATTTATGTTGCTAAGTTGAAACATTACTGATATGTGCAATGTTGTACTTCGTTTCCTTTCTCTAAGTAAAACAATAAATTCATGGTAAGTTGTTGAGTACTTTGTGAATCTAAACAATGAATAAAGATTATGCCAGAGACAGAATCTTGCCCGTCAAAAGGAACTTCCTGGATCTAGATAGATTCTGCAATTTATATTTCAACTTGATTTTCTTACAGTAAGATTTAATGCATTTAATTCCCTGGTATCTGTTTGAGTTCTTCCATCTATTTTGAAATTGTGTTCCTTAGCTAGAATCTTCATGAAATTGATTATACTCGGCCTGTACATGATTTTAGAGGTGTTAATGGGTTGTGCTTATACTGAACATGGTTCGGACTGTTAGGTTTAATGAGATTCTATTTAATATTAATAGATTAATTTTAAAATTGTTTAGCAGGATCAAACTGGGACTATATCTTGAGTAGGCCAACCTATCAACTCGTTGTTTGTGTAGATATTGCCCAGTTTAAACTCCTTGATGCTGTAGGCATAAACTAGGTCGTTTCATGCAGAATTGAGCTAGGGCCTCTAGTTTCATGCTGAGTTGGGTTAGGCCATAGGTAGTCTGACCCATTCGATAACTCTAGACCTTAGGTGGTTAGAAAATTGCAAGTGCAGAGTTAGCTTAAGCAACGCCAACTTTTCTTTTTGGTGATACTATTAATTAATGATTAATTCTATGATATTTATTTTAAGACAAACTCAATGTGCTCCCGTTTAGTTTACAAATATTCATATTAGATATTTTTCGATAAGAATATGTAAAACTATAAGGAATCTCGATAGTGAGTTGTTTTTAATAAGCCCCCACGGGCTGGTGGGGTTGGTTCATGTAAGGGTATTATTGTCAATAGGTTCGGGTCGAATCCGAGTGTGAAATGTTCTGCCGGTAAGCCTCAATCCCTCTTTACATGTGCTGCTGTTGCAGGGTAAAATCTCTCACAATTCACTTCTTGTTTAGACAGGGAAGCCCCACTGGCGGGTCGTCGAGATAACGATTTCAATTCTTTTTGGTTTTTCAGCCGAGAGAGTTTTTTATAAGAAAACAAAAATCTTGTTTTAACATGCATTACTCTTGTTTGCCAAAATGACTTCGTGGACAGCTTTTGTCCACGCTTCTTTGAAAATGATTGTGTAAAGTTGGCAAGTTGCCGAGTGGGTATTGTGTACACCATGCATAACTCTTGCATAACGCCAGCTTATTCCCTATGGTTGACGATCCGTGTTCAACTGCAGTGAGGTTTGATGGTCGAGTTCGATGGGGTTTAATCGTCTTGGATAACGAGATTTGGAGCGGTGACTTTGTGAGAATTCACTAACAGGATGTTTTAGAAAAATAGGAAATTAGTGGAGTTTTGAAAATAACTGAATATTTGGGCTTTTGCAATAGTTTGTCAAGTTAGATTTGAGAAAGAAGAGGGGAAATGATCTTGTTTATGGTCCCTTTTTCTAATAGAACCTTTCAAAGGTCTTAATTTTCCGAATCGTCCATACCATTTCCAAAACGTCCTTAAAAATATATTTATGTAATTTAATTTGAATCTTAGCGATTAAATGACAGTTATTTTGGTGGTCTAATGAATCATTTTTTACTAATCAGTTAGTAGTCGGTGTAAAATAGTTCTTCATCTTTAAACACTCATCTTCCCCCTTAATATAAAGAAAAACGAATAAAGAAAAAAATTAGCTTTTTTTCTTTAATTTATCGTTCAACTTAAACTTCTACGGAGCAGTTCGCCGTGGGATCGGGTCACTTTCAGAATTACTCCGTTTAAAAAGTTGGATAGTTAGATTAAAAAAAAAAAATAAATATATAAATAAATAAATAATGGAGGCAGATCCTTAGTCACTCTTGAGCGTCGTGGCTCAAACTGTTAACGTGAATAAGAAAGCAGATTGGTGTCTCTCTTGTAACAGGCGCAGAGATGATTTTCTGGTGATGCGACGTCAGTGGCCCTCCTGTGCTCCGTTTAGATAGAGCGGACGAGCGGTAGGTGAAGGGGCCATGCTGCTTGCGACCACCAGTCCCTTGCATGACCAAGAGCGGAGGTAGGTTACTAGCTACCTCTCTGCTCAGAGGGACGCTTTCATGCTCTTTCACAGGCCCACCAGACATGCCACATTGTTTGAATTGCAGCTAAGCTGCAGAACAAAATGCAGCAGTTTTAGACTTCACTAATCAACAAGTACTACTACTACTACTACTACAACATTGACTTTATTTCAGTCTCAATATTATATGGCAGAAGATTTATCTACTCGACAAGGACTACAGGTTTTGAGTAGATAATCCTACCTCGAACACTATTAGATGGACCCAATAAGAACAGTGAGCTGTACCAGCACCAAGCAGAAGTAGACTAGAAGGTGGGACTGAAAGCTACCGGACGCCTGCCCAAATCTTCCACAGCTAACTTGCCAGTGAGACGCCATTCCCGTCGTTAGGGTGGTGATGGACTATGACACTGTCGGGATGCACAGTGGAGAACTCGTAGGCGGTGCAAATTTTAGGCGTTCAGTTGAAAGATGCAGAGAACAAGATGAGCTAAACTGTCTTGCATTGGGCAACTGAATCGTGCGCGTGACGCTCACCAAAAGTTTGGATTCTGTGAGGTGAATTAGTGTAATACGAGGTCAGTCTGCTGGCGGCTGGTTGCTGGGAAGCCGGATCTGTTCGTGGTTCTTCTTGATGAAGTCCTCGAATCGCCGGTTCAGCTCGTCCTGGGTTGCCGGCGGCGGAGGCAACTCGTCGGTTTCTTCTTTCCACTCGACCTCCATTGGCTCGTCATCGGTCTCTTCAGCCCCTATCTCCGACGAATCCGCGGGGACGTCAACTGATTCCCCTGTCAGCGATGGCTCGGAGGAGTCACCGTGGTCGGCAGCCGGGACCTCGTCGCCGCGGACTTCATGAGAGGGTTCTCGCGAGTGCAAGTGGATCGGTGGAGGTGAAGCTCCAAATGGGGCGAGCATTGTTGGATTCCCTGGCTGCTTCGTCGTCCCCTCCGTGGCCCACTCCTCCGGCCGGCTCTGAGGCCGCTTCTGGCCGGAGAGCTTCCAGATGGCGAGAATGATGAAATGCACGGCCGCGAAGAGGTACGGCGGCGCAATCCACGAGCGGAGGGAGGCCCGGGGGAGGAAGGAAGATAGTGCACCGGAAGCAGGAGCGGCGACTGCCCTGGCGATGGCACCAAGGGAGAGGATGGCCAGGAAGTAAAAGGCGATCTTTCCGGCCCAAATCACGGTTTCGTATCCGCCGGTGCGCGGTGTCCATTTCGGATTCGCCATCTATGCAACCGGCCTTGGTAGGAGATCCAAAAACTACAAGAACAGGGTGAATCTACGAGGAGGAGGAGGACGCAGCTGGCACCGGAATTATGTGGAGAAACACCGTCGTTGCTATGGGCGAAGCTCTGCCTTTCTTTATAGGCTTAGCGTTAGCGAGAGGGCGGACTGATAAAGTGGGAAGCTTCACACAGTGAACCGGAGACTGTTAAGTTTGGATTGGGCGCCGGTTTATATAATTTTTCGGCAATCGAAAATTCTAAAAAAGACGCATATCTAATTTAATGGTAAATATGAAAATAAATATTTTAAATAAATAAAATGCACTACTCTTTATAGGGATT
>JBBPFP010371958.1:0-31978 GCA_037974795.1 Kaempferia galanga | reverse complement strand
GGATAGATCTTTCTCTCTACATTAAAGAACTCATCGAATAATCCTCTGCTCTTGCTCGACCTACTGAGCTATCCTTCCCATTTCCAACCCCAAGTCTGAGTTTTTTACAAGGTTGAATGTCCTCGCGTGGTTTTTTTCATTGACTCTTTTCATCTTATATATGATGCTGCTCTTTCAACATCTATTCATGCTGCTAAGAGTGCCCTAACTTTATAAAGCGAGCTATAGCTCTAAGACGAGTTCACTTTTCTCGTGTAGAAGAGAGGGATGTAAGTTCAAAGGGATGCTGAGGTAGGTAATGAAATAAAGTCCGATAGCTCAGTGAAATTCTTATGTGATCAAAAACTCAATTGAAGCAGAACCGCAGCAACAAGAGTTCATGGCCATCGGATAGGAGTCTTTCTTTTCACTCTCGATTTTCTTTCTTTGAACTCATTTATTAACACCGCTCTTTCTCCAAACACAGAGGTGGAGGCTGATCCTGTGAACAATCCCCATCCGCCAAATCTGCTACAACCGGAGCAATAGGAGGGCAGATTTTCATACGAGAATCTAAATTCATAGAAAACAAAATGCACTCCCAGTCTCATATTTGATCAATGAAGAGGGATGCGCGCTCCTCTTATATTTGAATCAGTGAAATTCTTAGTTGCGCGAAACAGAAAGTTCAAGAGTCAAAGTAGAACTGGTGCTAAAATCGAAATTTACGAAATACATTTGCTTGGCTCGTGTTTTTTAAAGGAAGCAGGAGAGAAGCTCTTGAGCTTGAATTTCATTTATTCAAGTATTAAAATGAGTCGACCAACATAACCTAGTGTATATATAAGCCGATGTCTACCTTTTATCTGAATGAAGATATTCGACTGCTAGCCAGAGTGAGGGAACGTCTGAATCTGTCTCCGCTTCGTCTGGACGAGACTAAGGACCCGGTCAACTTGAGAACCCAACGGATACCTCAACCCCTCCTATGATACCCTAACCCTAGGGTGGCGTAATACGGGATACAATAAATACCTGATTGGAGAGAATTGTCGACTTTATGGAAATGTTCGAAAAATAAGAATTGGATTTAAGCAGGCAACTACTTGCTCTCTGTCCCGAACTCGTACGCTAATAATCCGAACTGCTTCCTATGATCACTCGACTCTACCCCAAGAGCGAACTACTCATTGCTATCTTGCCTCGCAAATTGATTAGTATTAGCTCTTAGCTGAGGAGCCATTTATTCTATTTTCTTTCTATTTCTATCTCGTTCCCCGAAGTTCATGCTTTCGTGCAGGGCATCGCTGCATCTGTCTTTCTTTAGCTGGCTTCAAACGGTCTGGGTTGGCAGTGAGGAGTCTAAGGTCTAAGGTCTATAGAGGCAGACCTGCAGTATGTCTTACAGTCTTAAAAGCGTATCGATGTTTGGGTAATTCTTCTTTGAGCAGCAGAGGAACGAGCGCAGCGACGTATAGACGGTTAGTTGACCCCACCTCCCCTTCACATAAGACGTTGGAACTCTTTCTTAACCCTATTAGGATCAAAGAAGGAAGCAGGAGAGAAGCAGGAGTCGCTCTAATGAGATGAGTTCTTGCTTGCCTTCTTGCCTTCTCAAATATACCTATAGGCAGAGCTCAGCCTGAGTTTCATTAGTTGAATGATAGAGACTCTGACGTACCCTAGGTATATGTGTGCGCGCCTCTTCTCTTTTGGGATACGAGTCGCACCTCCGCGGGATGAGAGATAGTGATTCTCCAACTTCTATCCATAATCACTACTATTCTCTATTCCCATGATATGCGCCACTCCCCCGACTAGGGGATCACTCTTTCACCTGATCGTGAATGGCTTTACGCTGTTCCTGATCCCCGACTAGGGCAAGGGGATCACTCTCTCACCTGATCGTGAATGGACTGACGATATAGACTCTTTAGTGTACCCGCGGGACTCAAGGGACTCAAATATTCCTAACGGAATTGATTGAGCTAGTTTAATGAATGTCTTCTTCCTCATAGGAACCTCAAGGGACTCCGTTAGGATGAGATGAGCCTAAGATCTATTACCTTTACTGTTAGGCATTGATTCCTCAAATCTTCCCTATAGGTGGAGCTGAGCATTCAATGAGTTTACTATTGGAAGAGCATAAAATGAGTTGAACAGAAGAGATGACAAAAAAGAAGATAAGTCATGCCTAGAAAAAGAGATGAAAAGAGGCAAGCAAAGTAATGACTAGAAGAGATTAGTTCCTAGGCCTTACTCCAATGCCGATCACCCATTCGGATAAGTAGTGTATTATTGAAGAGAAGTACTCGTCAAAGAGGGATGAAGAGCACAACAAAGAGAGAGAGGGGTAAGGGATATAGAACAAGGAATTGAGGGGTCAAGGTTTCTTTGTTGATTAACCTTGGTGTTCTGGAATTATAAGGAGAACTTCTTCGGTAAGGCATTTAGGATGGAAGGGGGAAGGGAGAGAGAGGGGTCAAGTCAGGGATCTGATGGCTTCGATCTTATTATTGGCTGATAGCATTTCATTGGTTAAGGGAATTCATTCACCCTCCCGTTCCCGTTCGAGTCACAGTTAGAGTGACGAACGCATCCAGTTAACAGTGAGTTGGCATTGACCTTCCCGTTCGAGTGAGACCGTTAGGAACCGTTCGAGTTCGAGTGATACCGTAACGAACGCATACCAGTGAGACCGTTGTTATAGTGAACCTTACTTAACTAGTTAGGAACGCATACCAGTGATAGTTATACCTTTATATTGACTCTTTCGCCTTCCCGTTCGAGTTCGAGTTCGAGTTCTACCGTGACGCTTGCATACAGTTAGTTGGCATTCTGCTCGTGACCGTTATAGTAATAGTGACGAATCTTGACCGTTATAGTAATAGTGACGAACGCATACAAGTTCTACCGTTACGCTTGACTGTTTTGCCTTCCCGTTACGAACAGACCGTTATATATAGTTACTAGTTACTGTTACGAACGCATCGAACCGTTCGAGTTCGAGTGATACCGTTAGATTGACTGTTAGATTGACGAACGCATACATTGAGTTTGCATTTCACTCTTCCCGTTAGCGTTACAGTTAGAGTTATGAAGGCATATAAGTTATAGTGAAACCGTTACGCACGCATTGAGAGTTATGAACGCATAGAAGTTATAGTTATACCGTGTGAGCACGCATACATTTCGCTTCCCTTTTATAGTTAGACCGTGAGATTGACTGTTAGAACGCATCTAACCTCTGCATCCAATATAGTAATAGTGACTTTGAGTGAGTTTTAGGAGCGCATCCAAGTGACTGTTGACTGTTACGAACGTGATAGTTCTAGTTAGACCTTTTTTTATAGTTAGAGTGACGAACGCATACATGGAGTTTGCTCGTTACCTAAACGAGTTATAGTTAGGAACGCATACAAGTGAATGAAACCGTTACGCACGCATACAAGTCATATCAATATCAGTTGAAACCTTCACGTTCACGCACGAACCCTATACTGATATTTAATACTTGACTTGACCTTCGCACTCATCCAACCTATATATGATGTAAGGCTTTTTTTTACCTATGGTCAGCTCCCCTCTCTTTTGAGGTAGAGATGTATACTCGTACTTCAACTCCTGGTTTTATATAGATACTCGGACCTCCTGGTGTAAGAGCACTACTTTCTTTCTTTCAGTGTTCCAGCTCTGAGTAGGGTTCCATTCCCGCCGTAGGGTTTGCGGATACTCGGATCTCTCTTTCCTGAGCACCTGAGCATTCAATGAGTTTCACTTCTGATGCATATGACTCAACTGCAGATGCCTCAAATGAACCTAGAGGATGAGCTGAGCATTCAATGAGTTTCACTTCTGATGCCTTGCGCCTTAAATATACAGTTCTAATTGAACCTTGCGAAATATATATATATCTATATATTCGCATCAATCGCAAATGACGCACTGAACTAAACCGCAAATGACGTGACGCACTGAACTAAACCTTTGCCAGGTGCAAGCAAGATAGTCAATAGCTCCTTTGCCAGGTGCAAGCAAGATAGTCAATAGCTGTTTAAATGTGCCTCTTCGGAAGTTCAATTCAAGTCAATTCAAGTCAACAAGTAAAGTATTAAAATCTAAATGTGCGTTTTCCTCTCTTGCAAGCGATTTCTTTATTTGCTTTCATGAATGGATGAAGCCCGAAAAGTAACCGCCCTTCCGAGCTTCGCCAACTTAATATAATATAGTGACGTCGAAATAGAGATAGGTCCCCAAAGCACAGAGAATTGAGACTCCTTTGCTTTGTCCGGAATGGGCCCGCAAAGTACTTAAGTAAGTGCAACGGTTGCTGTAGTAAGATCTTAATCCAGAATGATAGCTTAAACGGAAAGAGCAACCCAAGATGAAAGAAAAGGAGACATTTCCATTCCGGGGCAGATAACGTTAGCAGTACTTTAACTTGAACTTTGATCTTTGTCCTGGCAGTACTTGAACTTGAACTTCTCTTTGTCCTGGCATCTAACGTGAGCTCTACTTTAACTAAATTAACTAGAGGGGCATCTAACGTGAGCTCTACTTTAACTAAATTAACTAGAGGGGCATCTAACGTGAGCTCTACTTTCGTTCAATCCAATTGCGCAACTTTAGGGGAAGATAACGTTAGCAGGACAATTGCGCAACTTGAGGGGCTTCAATCCAATTGCAAAACTGGAGGGGTCTCATCCCTGATAGGCTCGACAAAAAGGGTAGAGTGAACCATCCGTTCACGACTGGTGCTGAGAGGGCAGATAACGTGAGCTGTACTAGCACTTTTTTATTGTTTCAATCCAATTGCTTTGCTCAACTTGACGGGCTTCTAACGTGAGCTCTACTATTCTATTAGAGTAGAGAGGGATTCGCGTTCAAGCAGAGGTAGAGAGGGATTACAGTTCAAAGGGATGCTGAGGTAGGTAATTCAGTCCGATAGCTCAGTTTATTTCAGTCCGATAGCGAAGATCTGTCCGATAGCTCATTTCTTTCCGCTTAAGAAAAGAAAAGCATTCTTATTGCATGTGTTAAGCATATAGCTTCTACTTCGAGAATAAAATGAATAAGAGAGATCAACAGAAGAATTGAATTTATCTACTTGTTCGCGTAAACGAGAGAGACTTCGTTGCATTGCAAAATAGAATAAAAGTCGTGATTGTGGGATCATTTGGACTGGTTTGAATTTCTTTCTTTATATACTTCTCCTAAGGTGCGGAAAGAGCTCTCTTGGGCGATCTATCATAATGATTCGGCCGGTAGCACTCAAAGTTCTATTATCTTATGCCACAGACTACCGGTAGCACTCAAAGTTCTATTATCTTATGCCACAGTCTCTCTTTCGAATCTTGAATAAACTATACTCTAAGTGATAGCTATGGATGAGGTGAGCCAAAGTACTGCTGGTGAGGCGGAGGACTAATGGTGAGTCCAAAAAGATGCTGGTGAGGCGGAGGGAGAAATGGTGAGTCTCCATAAAGATGCTGGTGAGGCGGAGGGATTCTCTGGTAATTAAGTCAATTTCATGCGGCGGTACAGAAACCGGACTAGTCAATCATGATTCTGCTTGAGCTTCTGGTCAACCAAAGAAATAGAGAGTGTTTTCGGGGGTGTGGGGTACCGAGCTACAGCGAGCATAGGTACGAGCGAGAACTGGTCCAGTCTAGCTAGGAAGTGGTGTCTTTCTAATCTAAGGTTAATAACTGGAATGTGTGTCAGCTAGGACTAGGAAGTGGTGTTTTCAGGTCAGAGTGAGTGCCCTTGTCCAATCTATCTACCTAACTTAAGCGGAACCAGGCTAGTCTTCTGTCGAGTGCAGTACAAGTGCAATGACAAGCATCTCAGTAGCAGTACGAGTCAGATAGCGGGTTCGATTTCGTCAGCAAAGGTTGGAATCTAAGTGTATTCGAAAGTACCTATTGCCAAAGAAGATCGCCCAAAAGAAGAGAAGGAAGACCATGCATAATACAAAAAATGGGGTCCCCTCTCATTGTTGAGCGGGAAGGAAATTGATCACTGGGCTCAAGGGTCGAAGCTGCGCCCGAGACAAGCATTCAAAGTAGGTCAAAGCAGCGCGTCACGGGTCTAGTCTAAAGAAAGTTCCTCTCGAGTCGAGCTCCTTGGATTATTGGGAGAATCAAACCCGGGAGGAAGGCTTGCTAATCTCCAAGCCTTCTGAGTTCTGTAAAGGAAGACCATGAATCGGGATAGGCTCACCGATGAAAGAGAGGATCCGGAGAAAGGTAAGCTAAGCACATCTCTTTTACTGATCTTTACTATTGAACAACTTCCAATGAGCCCCCGCCAGCTATTTCTATATCTATTCTTCCTCACCCTCCGATAGCTTCCCACCCCTGTACTCGGCATATCAATGCGTCACGGGCTCTTCCCCAGTGAGCCTCCCGTACGGTCTCCACGTCACTCTGAAGTGCTTGCTTGCGTCAAGAACAAGTGAAAGTTTCTAGTTAGATTCTTTCCTTTCTTTCCTAGTCCGAGTGGATCCCGTCCTAGCCATCTGATGACTCGATGAACTGGCATGCATTCCCAATGTCCTGCCCACACACTCCCGTCCTAGCAAGCATGAGGTCCTCAGATACTTCCCATTAGACTGCTCCTACACAGAGAGTAGACGGACGCGTCCTATTCAATTATGCATTTAGACTCCCCGTTCGCTCCGACTCTCTTCACTCAGCTGCTCTCATTCTTAAATGAAAATGAAATGAAAGTCAAGTTCAATGAAATGAAATAGAAAGAACCGCGTCCCTGGTCGGCTCACTAAGTAGCTAATAGCTCCTGACTATTCTACCATGCATCGGTTCTCTTTCTTCGACATGGCTCGCTCTGCTCCTTTAACTCTTCAGCAAAGCATCGTCTGTCTGTGTCCTGTCCTCTCCAACCAGTCCTAGGAGTGAGATTCTTTCATTTCCCATTCATTCCAATCCTCTTCTCGCGGATGCAAGCTATCTTATTGAATTTAAGAAAGGATAATGCACCGTTGGATACCACCTGTGGATAGATGTAGGCTTTGAACTTCTTATCTCCTTTCAGTAACCCCCTCTTGCGTACTACATTTGAGAGAAGCCCGCACCACCATTTATGCTTATGCTCTAGTCGCTCCTCGCTCTGCCCCTTGCACCATGAAGAGCAGTCAGGCTTGACCGTAGATCCAACTATACTATTTATAATAGATCTTCGTACAGATAGATGGATAAGGTTTGAGACTTAAGAGTCAGTGCTTTGCTCTCCGCAGATGCTCTCTTTCTTTGTCTATCTCTATCTCTCTATAAATATTATGTATGATTCAAACATTACTCCGGTCAAAGCTTCTCTTCTTTAAAAAAGACCTACCATTGAGGTGAGGGACGACTGAAAGAAACGAGGGGAGAGGCAATTAGTTGAGTTTCATTCTCTTTCCTCTCACTCGGCTGGTCAATAAGTTTATGATCCGGGAGTCTCAGATCTATAGTTCTGCCTTCAGTGAAGTGAGCTCAAATCTTCTACAGCTGGCGCACTTGAAGGACAGGTAATGGAGGATTGGAAAGGGTCTACAGGGGGTCAGATGGAAGCCGAATCTTTCCCATCTATCTCTAACGGAAGCCGATTAGTCCCATCTCTAAAAGCGGAGCAGTCGGAAGTGCGGGCAACCATTTCGCATGAGGAAGAGTACTCCAGCCTGGAAGGATTCCCTCGTTTTGGCAGGAGCCTGAAGCTGGTTCGAGAGCTTTCTCGCCCCAGCCCGAGCTTCCGGATATGAATTTACTGTTAGAGGGCCTCTCAGTGGACTGGGCGGGTTAGGCAAGCGGTCACCACACTGTAAGAGGTTAGATTAGAATGAATGTCCAAGATAAGAAGGGACCGAATTGACTAAGAATTTAGAATTCTAATTTATTTATATAAAAGTCAAAGAAAGTGCTGAGTTATGGCTCAAAAGGAGGCTCATGTGAAGACTCAACGAGTGAAAGACGAGAATCATTAGTCCCACGGAGCGGTGCCTGACTCAATTGAGTAGAGCCAATCACGTTTCCAGTGGTGTACCAAATGGCTAAATAAGGTGCGAGGACATAGAATAGGTGCAAAGGGAGGTAGGAAGGGACGGCATGCTTGTTGAGGGATCATTCCCTTAGGTTAGGTGTCCACAGGATGAGAAGTAAATTCATACATGGACGAAGAGGGCCAGCTCCCATAGGAAAGGGTAGGAACTTGATTTAAGCCCGAGCGACGTAGGAAGGCGCGCCCCGCTCTATTCTATTAGTCATAGTGGTTTGCGAGGGAGGATAGTTGGAGTTTAAGAGCTAGTTCTGAGTTGAGGAGCAGGGTCTCAGTCGAAAGGCTCAGAGGAATGGTGCGTGCTCAAAGGAGAGGGATTTTTATGCAAGGGAGCGCTAGTCAATTTCATTCTAGTACCTATGTTGTCCTGTAAATGGACGGGGCCGTGCTTTCTGATGGCTATTTTGCCTGCTTGGTCTGCCCTACTTTGGAATAGCCAACTTGCCCATCTTTATTATAGCATGTTGGAGACAGTTCAGCTAGTGCAGTGCTTCAGTAGTGGTAGGCTTTCAGTCGGTCGAGAAGAGAGAAGGACTCAGTGTGCAGCAAGTCAGAAGATAGGAATCAGGTCACTGAACTGAGATTTAGGCGAATGGGGAGCTTAGGCAAGTTCTTCAAAGAGGGTAGAGTTTGATCTGAGTTCTTGGTGCCCTGGCCTCCCGCACGCATAGTTCTTTGATTATTATGGGCCTGCTCTTCATTGGACTAGTGAGCGAGTCTAGCACCGCCGGCTCATTTCTTCTTTCTAGAGCAGAACCAGAGTATGTAGAGCAAGACGAAGCAAAACATGAAAGGCTCTCAAACTAAGCCAAAGTCTATTCCCGTCGACTTGACCATTTCCCTCACTGGCATCGGAAGGGGAAGGGTCTCTAAGTGTGAAAGCAATCCAGGCAAAGAAAAGAACTGACCTCTCCCTCGAAGGGATAGAAGGAAGATCAAAGAAGGATCACTGTCTCCGCTATCAAGACAAACAGGTATGAATGGTGATCTCTCTTTTATAGAAGGTCTGAGGAATGGAAAGAAGGTGTGGAGGGGCCGGGGGTTGCCTCCATACTACCGATAGCGATTCGTTCTACCAGAAGAACGAGATTCGATGTTGGAGAGGAAGCGCGGATCAAACTCTGATCCTTGAATCGGACTTGCGCACTTGCATAAAGAAACTTGCTCGTTTTACTTGCTCCGGTCAGATGGCAGAGTGAAAGGAAGTACGTGTTCAACCTTCCAGTTCCACCGGATCAACCAACCTTCCTGTTCAACCAGAGTCGGCAAGGGACGAGTGCACTCCTCACGCGGACAACTAAAAGCGACATCTGTTCATCCGGGACGGATCCTACTCCTACCGATAAGTGGGAGATAGCTATTTTCCTGGTGGGAAGAGGAGTCACTTCTGCTCTGCTCCAACAAAGTAGCATTCGATGTTCAAAGATTTACCAATCTTTACTGCAAGGAGAAGACAGAAGACCTCTCGCCAGGATTGGATAAAGAACTATTGAAGCTCGAAAGACAATAGCTGTCGGAATCACGGTCCGAGAGAGCTAGATCCAAGGTCCGATCCAAAAGTCCACCAAGGCTGTAAGGAAGGAGCTGTAGCGGAAGACCGTCCCTTGCTCCGATCCTTATAAAATGGAGGGACAGAGGTGCGGATTCAGACTCAAATCCAACTACAAGTGCAAAACCGATGACTAACGGAAAGTTCTGAGGTGTGAATGGTGCAAAGTCGACGAGAGGAAAGACAAGGACGGAGCTATATTAACAGAAAAGGAAGGAAGGTCTGAGTTCCCAGCTAGATAGATGGGAAGGGCAGCAGAGAATAGGTTTGTCTAGTGGATGCGTGGTCGTCAGATGGCAGTGAAAATCCGCCTAGTGGGTGACTCGGTCAGATCGGAGCGGTTGAGGACGAACGCTAGCGTGGAAGATCTAGGATTCTTCCTTTATGTTCTTTATGCATCCGTTTCGTATATATAATTATATGAGTTCTCAGATATGAATGAGTTTTTTGCCCAGCCTCATTGGACTTGCTACTTGCGGACTTGCGGAAGGAATCTGGAGTTCAGGTAAGCCCTTCAACGAGCGTGGCCGGGGCATAGATCTTAGGTTCGGAGGGCTCACTACAGCTTTCTTTCTGGGAATGCCTAGAAGCATGTCAAACTGAAGAAAATGTACGAGCTACACACCCTCCTCGTTGCTGTCTCGTAGGTTCGTGAGGAATGAGACCTGAGCTCAAATATTATGATGCTAGTTCTTCTGCCTGGAAAGATGGGAAAATAGTTCAAATCAGCCTAGCTAGAAAGAGTTCAAATCTGCCGACAGAGGTGCTCAGTGGCTACGGGAATGAAGGGTGCGGATCTAAGGGCATGGAGGGCACGACCCAATAGCAGTAGCTCATGTGAGAGATCGAAAAACTTCTTATACTATGGAGCAATGGAGGCTATGGAAGTCGAACGTCAAGTCAAAGTTCAAATGTCGGATTGGTTCGGAGTGAGAGCAATCGCTGTTGATTATTTCCGATCTAGGGCGGAGGGTGGGTTGAGGGAAAAGCAGTGATCATGATTTTTCTCTCATAGATATTCAAATCAGTACCATCCATTTATATCTTATATAGCATAGCTGAGAAATGAGTAAATCTAGAGGCGGAAGAAAGGAAGAGTTGGATCTAAAGAGCATCAACTGGAGCTAGGGCAGAGCATGGGACGCTAGGTTTCAATCAATCGAACGAGTAAAGAAAGAATCTGCTCCTCGCTGCACTAGAGTGAATCTGCCAGTAACGAATGGAAAAAAGAGATGGAAAACCAACCGATGACAAAACCCAGATGGATGCCAGGGAGAGGTAAGCTTAGCCGATCACAGGTTAGGGGCAAAGGACTATAATACGTGAATGGCTCTGTTAGGACAGAAAAACAAATCCTGGGCAGAAGTTGTTCCCGGCTTTGATAGGTGCTGGGGGGCTCTCACACATATAGGGTTCAAGTTGCGAAGCGATAAAAGGTGCGGAGCGAACGAGCAGTGAGGCTGCGTATGTAAGAAAGTGAGGAAGGAGGGACCGACGTAGAATGCCGGGATCCAATCAGTCCAAGCAAAGAATCTTAGGTGCCTTTACGATTCGTTGGCAAGTCCCTATCCATATAGGCTATAGGCTCTGCTCCTATGCATGAAAAATAAATGAGACGCTCTAGAAAGATCTATTCACTCTAGCATGATCATTCTTTATCATCCTGTGGACCTCATAGGTTTGATCATCCTGGGGACGATTAGACCAGGGGACGGCCAGGGGACGGTTAGAGAAGAAAAGAAATGATAATAGCTTTATGATCTGCATGACATGATATAGGAAAGAATCTCTTCACGAATCAACTAATCTTTTCAACGAAAGAAAGGGATAGACTTTTCATTAGATCGATCCTGGACGCATGCAGTCGGAGTAGGCTACGCTTCCTTACCCAACCCCATAGACAGTGATCCTATTAGTATAGTATAGCGGCATAGCGGCTTTATTAGCTGATGGTCTTTCTCAAGAGCAGATAGAAAGAACGGCTGATGGTCTTTCTCAAGAGCAGATAGAAAGTAGCTACTTACTTCTTCGTAAATCACGGTACATAGGGGCTTAGGGACTCTCTTCACTGCTTTTATCGTCTACAACTTAGCTTAGGTTAGGCCTCGTGGGCAGATCCTTCTACATGCGCCATTCCTCTTGTTCGCATTTCATCTTTTCCCTTGTCCCAGTCTCGCTAGCTTTTCTTTCTTTTCCTTGGTTCTGTGCTTCCCGAGAAGAATGCCAACCATTTCCCTTTATTCGCCCTCTCCCTATGGTCTCGCGCGTCATTATCAAAGACACAAAGACACTTAAATAACGCACTATCTCCCATAATACTGTATTTAGATTAAGGGCGACTGGTCGATTTCCCTATCAAGAAGCTCTGCTCTGTAGTAGCTCGTCGCTCTGATAAGGTCAGGATTCTGGGTCAGGCTAAGGTAAGGTGGTAAGGTCGGTATGAAATGCATGAAATTCGATATCTTCGTTCATAAAGCTAAGGAGCAAGGAAAAGCGATAAAGAATGAAATGACGAATGAGCAAGCGAGAATTGCTCCCATTCTAGAGGAGAATGACCTATCACCATCTTATAAGAGAAGAAACGGATTGAGAGCGGAGGAAGATCAGGAAGTCAGATCAGAGCTCCGGTGCAGACACAGGATTGAAGTGTAAGCGACTTATCTGCCAGCCAGAACTATGATCGTGTGCGAAGGCTCTGTCCCATCCTTCCCAAGACTCCGGTAGTTCATAAAGAAGATAGAAATGTTAAATCAAAGAAGAATGATTTGAGTGAAAGTGAAATTATAGCGAACGACGCCTGTCCTAGCTCCAATAGGAGTTGTTGCGAGGAAGGGAAAGAATGATATAAAAATCATAAAAATCATATAGGTCGATAGCCGAATGGGTAGTGGATAGGTAGATAGCCGGATGCGAGTTTGAACTAGCCGGAGCAGGCCACAGTCAAGAACGAAGTGTAGAGCAAAATCATTCCAAAGTAGGAGCTCGGAAATAGAAAGAAGTCACTACCGTGGAGTTTTGGAACTATAAGTGACTGGAACTAGTGATTCACTAGCGTGAGGAGCTTGAGAAGAATCAAGAAAGATCTATTCATGTGCAGTGCTATAGCTAGACTTTATAGTAGAACAACGAATAAGGAAAAAGGCAGTAATGAATTCGGATCCAAAGAGACACTTTATTTATGTAGAAAGAAACTTTCCTCCTACGAGAGGTACGAGGTGGGCAGCAATTCTAGAATAGGTTGTCTCTGGCCCACAGGCGAAGCATTGTTTAGAAGGGTCATTCTGAGAATGTAGAAGAAGGGTTGGAACAAGGGCTACTTGTCGGGAATTATCTGACAGAACTCTCTTGGTGCCCGTACGTGCGCTCTAAGAATTGAGTTCCCATAGCTCGGTTGGGCGGGTGTCTCATCAGTTCTTATGATAGGGATGACAACTCTCTTGCTTGGAGTGATTGGGATGACAACTCTCTTGCTTGGAGAAACTCCCCCCTCCTTTCATAAATGTCTCTTCTCGCAATACGTCTTGCTCCTTACCTTACGTCGCACCAATACAGAAATCAGTACCTCAGCTCGTTGGCACTACTCTAGAACTAACTAGGGAGTTCTCTACTCCTATCTCTTCGTTTGCTACTCTTTTCCATGACCGCCCACTTATCCCCGATGGCACCTAACATATAGTCCGTTCCTCAATCCCAAACATATAGTAGGTCTCCCTGAGAGGTATAGGTCTTCTTCCTCTCTCCCAAGAAGTAGTCTCCCTGCTTTCCCGTGGCTTAACCAAGTAGGAATCTAGTCTTTCAAAGGAAGTAAGGTCTTGATTCCTAGCACTTGCTATCAGAGATCCTCCACATCCAGGAGCTACTCAGATACTAAACTTAAGGGGCGAAGAGCTGCTCTATTATTTAAGCCGGGAAGGGGCGAACCTTACCTTAAAGCTTTATCCAATGGAATGCTTTCGGGTTCAATAAACCAGAAGTCATGAATCTAAAACGAGCTATAACGAGGTACCATCCAGGTGATTCATTCACCTGGCTGGGAGGGGGTCTTACCTCCTAGCATGGCGAGCACAGAGCATAGAAATGTGTGGTTAATTATTAATTAATCATATAATTAATATGTTTTGTGTTTACATGTGACCAAAACTCGGGCACTGTAGACGGTTGATCACTTACTTTGTAAGTGACAATAAGTTTACAATCACCTGATGGTTTAAACCATAGGCGAAAGCCACCTCTAATTTATAGAGGTTAGAGCATCGTCAGAAATAATATTTCTGTCTCAATGCTTATCCTATGTCCTTAACAGTAGCTTTATAGCCTGTTTCTGACAAAGTTCAGGTTATAAGAGGCGCTATTAAGAGTGGGGTAGTTGATCTTGATGATCAATTTATGCTGGCGTTAGCCAAGACATAATTATTCTGTAACAAGCTATGTTTTCTCATACTTGGATGCGACTATTCTATATGTTTAGGTGGTTTCTCATAATTCTATGATTTCCATTTTCTGGGTAACATCCAGACGCCCCCCCTTGTTAGACAATAGTGTCTTTCATTCAGGAGAGTGGGAACGGGTGTGTAGATAGAACGAGTTTTTTACTCCTCTTTCTAGCATATTAACTGATGGACTAATATTAACATGAAAAACTTATTTTCAAATGTGAAATATAAGCTCCCTCAGGTTCCTTGGCGCCGTGTGTTTGAACACACGAGACTGCTTCGTGCCTTCTTTATTAGAATTCACGCTGCAGTCGCTGGGCGATATACTTTTGAAGGGTGTGTTGTAAGTATGGTCATGGCAAAGGTAATATTTCAACTTAGTCGGACCTCAGGCCTGTTATTTACAGCCCTGTATCTTAAACAGTGTAGTTCATATTTATGTCGCTACTATGGTGGTGATGTGAAGATTGAATTATCTGGTCCATTTGTGAAACTGAATAGGCAAGGTATACCTGTCATAATCCCCTTTCATCATAGACATATTATTATGTTAAAAAATGAAAGATCGGATTATTTAGTTAAGTTGTATCTGTCGTGGTTCTCGATTAATAGGCTGGTGAAGCTTGCTAAACCAGTAAATTCAAAAACTTTAAATTCTATTACTCAGGGCCCTATGGAGCTTCCTTCTATCAGTAATTTCTTGAATAAATATCTTGATATTATTCAAGAGCTACTGGACTTGTATATCCCAGATATTGCACTACGAAACCTCAATTTAGGTATTTCGTGGTTGCCAACATGGAAGTCAGTTCCTAATGATTTTAAAGGATTGTTATCTGAGCGTGGTATTAAAGGGAAGGATACAATCTTTACGTGTTTTAAACACGAGCTACGCTCCGTGTCTTTCGAAGTTCGAGAAGAACGGAAACGAGCTAGAGATTGGACCCGACCCATTCACTACGTAGCCTTAATGCCACCAAGCACGTTAATTCCGTTCTTGTATGGCGTTAATAAGGACAGATTAGTTAAGTCCTGGAATCACATAAAAGATGATCCTTTATGGGATCTCGATATGCACGGGTCGCCCCCTATAGGGTTGGCCCCTGGTAGGCTGGCTGAAGTATTGTCGGGTGGGGGAAAGCGTCGCTATTATAGGAAACTATATTAAACAAAGGATCTTTCGCCCATTTCATGATTGGTGCATGGATATTCTGAAAACGTTACCTCCTGATGGAACATTTGATCAGGATTTTCCTATCAAACGTTTAGTCAGGTTGAGACTAAAAGAAGTTTATTCTTTTGATCTTTCTAACGCAACGGATAGGTATCCGATGAAGGCTGTGTTCCATCTCATATGGGCAATATTTGGTCCACAGCCAGCCGCTACTATTGTAAGGCATTTGGCCGAAGGAATGTTTCTAGTTAAACGTCCTTTTGTTTGGAAACCTCAATATTTAAAATTCCAAACCGGTCTACCCTTAGGATATTACGGTTGTTGGGCATTATGAAGTTTATCTCACCATACGATGGTGTGGATGGCTGCTTCTTTGAGTGATCCTAAATATCGTGTTAAACGATTCATGGACTATGCTTTATTAGGTGATGATATTGTCATTGCTAATAAAAAAAGTCGCTTCTTGTTATAAGGACATTATGACCACATTGGGTGTATCTATATCTGAAGGCAAATCTCTTGCTCCAGATAATGGTTCGTTTGAATTTGCAAAACAGTTTTGGACCAAAAGGGGTCAAGTTAATTTGACTCCCATTTCGGCTCCAGCTGTTTTAGCGGCTAGGACGTTTATTGGTCTAACTCAATTAGGTCGGAAATAGAATCTTTCTAAGAATATTGTATTACGACTAAATGGGGTTGGATTTAGAACAAGGTCAAGGTTGATGTCTTATAAGTCTATGAGTAGGAAGACTAAACGTCTTCTTATCGTAGTGGATAGAAGTTATGCATATGATGATCTTCCAATACTGTTTTGGTTTGGTAGGGGTAACCCTATCAATCCTTACTATAAAGGTATGATTATCGCCAAAGCATTACAAAAATATAAATATAAGGAACTTCATTTAGTTCCTGAAGAGCTTTGGGGAAGTGATGAGAGATGTTATACTTTAGTCGAGACGACTTTATACCGATCCTGGTTACAGGAATGGTTGAAGTGGGTCCAGTGGTATACTAACGGTGTTTACGGATTCAATGATTTGGATTACTATTTAAATCCTCCTCTTATCTCAACAACCTGGAAACGTACGAAAAAACATTTTTATCTAATTAAGTACGGTTTCCTTTGGGTTTGTTGGGATTTAGGCGATTCATTTTATACTAATCCTTATCATTGTTATCCTATTATATCAGATTTCCCCTACTCAAAAATTCTTTATTTGAGATGTAGTGTGGAATGTGGTTGTAGGATTTGCTTTAGAAATTTGTCTGTGATTTGCTTGTAATGCATCTGAATCTAGTTTAAGAACATCAACGTGGAAACTTAAGTTTCACTTCGGCCTATAGCCATCTTATTTTCTATCAGAAAACGAGCTATAACGAACGTTCAGGATAGCTCACGTGTGCTTGGTTGTGTTGCCCGCGTAGTGGGGTTCGGTTAGGCTCTTCAGAAAGCTAACCGCTCCTCGCCCCTTATTGAGTAAGCTCCTATCGTCTCACCTTATCCACGATAATCCTTCCCGGCTTAAATAATAGGGCAGCTCTTCGCCCCTGCCCTTAGAACTTACTAAATTAAGGGCGAGCATATCGGAAAGACCCTAACTTTAAAACGAGCCATCGTTCGAAGCCCAACTTATGATTGAGGGCACGACTTGCTGGGATCGACCTCAAATATCAGGTCCGAGTGACAACGACGGGAGCGACAGCGACGTGAATGGAAAGAGTTAGTTGTTGCCTAGAATCTTCTTTCTCATCTCAGCCGGCTGCGAGATGGAATTCCAAGACAAGAGTTCTTGTCGGATTCGGCAGCTATTTAATTTACGCCTAATGCTGCAGTTGCTGTTCATGGTTCTGGTGCCCGTTCTTTTAGAGTAGATTCTGGTTTTGGCTCTGTACCTGTTCGCTCCGCTCCTTTACTCTGACAGTTCCAGGCACAGTCTTTCCTCCTTTATATACTCTAGTCAGGGACAGGTAACATAAATGAACAAGTTTCTTTTGTATTCGAGCTGCTGAGGGCCGGAGCTCGTATGGAAACATTACTTCATTGTTCTATGAGGCCTTGCACTAAGCACATACTCGGATAGGGTCGCGAAGTGCAAAGATCCGGTCTTTGACAACCGTCGTCAGGACAACAAATAAAACCTATATGAATGTGTGTTCGACACTCACACTATAGGCGGGACCGGTTATAGGATGATCGCCGAGTGGCGTTCTGCTCGATTAGGCTCATGCGAGTGAGGGATAAGCTTTCCCCGTTCGTTCGCTAAGAGCAGCACAGCAGGGAAACTCCGGAAGAGCTCGAGCAGAAATAGTTGGTGAAAACCCACAAGACGCGCTCCTTGCATGACTCCAACGTTTTATGAAAGCGAAAGCGACAACGTCTCACCCTAACCCTCAAATAGAGAAAGGGGGCCTAATAATGAGCAATGCTGGTAACTGCAAATGGTTCCTAACCTCATCAAAATCAGAGTACGGCATATCCGACTATCCGGCAACACGCGAAGGAGGTTCGATTCATCTCTTTGAATGCCAATTGAACCTTGAGAGTACCGCATGAGAATATGCTATCCCTGTGCTGTGGTACATGACTTGTGAACTCTCTTTGCCCATTTAGCTGCTTAAGTAACCACTGACTGACGCATTGGATTTCTATCTGCGGGTCTGACTCATCAACTGGTTCTCTCTCTTGTTGTACTGAATAGTGATGAGTGATGCATGCGGCACTTACTTGATCGATTCTTTAGTGCCATGACGAAAGATTGACCAGTTCAGTGGACAAGCCAGCCCTAGGAATAAGAAGACGTATTGAATGTTTCTCTCCCAAGCAGATTACAGTATTGCTAACATGGAAGGAGTATAAATTACATCCGTATAAATTGCGTAGCAATTGTAGACTATCCTCACCCCAAAGGCAATTTACGACTCAATATGAAATCCGTATAAATTGCGTAGCAATTTACGACTATCCTCAGGGGCCATTGTAGACTATCCGACGGGAACTACCATGAACGCAATTACAGTAATTGAGGAAAGATCTTTCTACGTGTGTTACTTTTTGAATGGCTCTATAGTGAATGGTCTTTCCTTTGGGGAAAGACCATTTACGACTCAATATGAAATCCGTATAAATTGCGTAGCAATTTACGACTATCCTCAGCCATTCACGACCTGTTGCTTGGGCTCGAGCGGATACGCGAGAGGGCCGACTGAGTTGGGCAGATCTTTCTACGTTTTGAATAGCCATTCACGACTGCGAATGATAATGACGCCGGTAGGGAAGATTTGGTGGATGAGATCTGAGACTGGGCTTTTGAGAAAGCAAGGCCCGAGGAATCGACGGGGTGACGCCGGGGTGACGCGCCTTCTTTTCTCCCGGGGTGACTTTCGAAGGGGACAAGGCCATATCATATTCACCAGCCTTTTCGTTGGCTAGGGTTTCTTTGTAAAGGGTGGTAGACGACGAAGGGGACGGAAAATGAGTCTCTTGAGCCATTCTTTTTTAATAAGAAGCAGATGGAGAAAGGAGAGTCAAAGAGGTTGAGCACAAGAAAAGAGATTGGAAGAGAATTAGGAAGTCTTTGACAGACCGGTAAAGGAATGAGAGATCCTCTTCATTCTTAGTGAGGCTTCCCTATTCTAGTTAAGTTATCCCGTCCATCTACGGTCAATCAGTTTCCTTCCGACTGCTCCTCTTTCATGCCTCACTCCACTCTAATCAGGGAATTCAAATATATGTTATTAGCTTCTAAAAAAGTATTAAAAAGTCATTGATAAATTAGTAATTAAGATGAACTGGATCTCTTCGGCTATTTCTCTTAACATTCGCATAGTGTCCATTTCGGGTAGAGGAGACCTTCCTTTCAAGGAAATGGGATCAGACCCCACCCAACTGGTGGAAGTCGGGCGGAAGACCTGAAGCGAGTGAGACCATAGTCTCAATTGTATGATAAATGAGTACACAAATTCATCACATATTTGACTGCATGGTGTGACATCATCCACGACCCGATTCAGACAAGACTAAGCAAGACCCTTGATTCAAAGAATATTACCCCTAGAGCGCTACCCCTATTCTCCATCACTCCTCTTTTCAATAGTTCTGAGCCCTTCGGAGCCTCATCTTTGCAAAGCAGATATTCCCTTCCTTCTTTCTCGTCCCTTTCTTTCACACCGTAAGAAGCGTCATATCTCCTATTATAAGAGATAAGAACTTAACTTAGTAGCCGGGGCGCAAGGCTAGGGCTCCCTCGTAGGTGCGCATAAACATGGAATGATCATTGGACTCAGAGACAAGTAGGGCAAATGAATGAGGCAATATATAGAGAGAGTGAGTCTCTCATCTATTCCATATAGTCATGAGTTGAGGAGCTGCTCTAGACGAGAGGAGTCAAGCCTTCTCCTACTCGATCGGCAGCTTCTTATGGGCCCTCCAGAGAAAGAAGAGTGCCCAGCTTTGCTGTCTGTGACCTATAATGAAGGCAAGCAAGTTCCTCCCCCTCTCTATAACTAGAGAGTCTCGTCCCTTGCACCTCTTGCTTGGAATGTCTTCTATTGATATGTGTGGATCCCTAACCAGTTCATGCAATAGAGTATCTGCTGAGAGCAACTACCAAGAAAAGAAGAGGGAGGAAAGGTAGCGCTAGCTGAGAGTGCTCTTTCTTATACCGAACGAAGGTCATTTCTATTATAGTACGTGATAGATAGACTTTGCTCTTTTAAGGGAGCCTGCCATAGAAGTCAGACCGCTCCGTGGGCTTGCTAGAAGCGTGACGGAGTCAACTTCTGCTCTTCCCCCTATCTCCTACTTACCAGCCCATGAAGATTCACAAAGAACTCCCGAGCGCTACGCGTCACTTCTAAAGCTCCGAGTCCCTCTGTATGGTGCTGTAGAGCGTGCGATCCAAGAATCCGCTAGCAAGATCGAAGGTAGCCTTCAGTCTTCTTTGACCCACCGAGGAAAACTATTGTCACCTGGTCGCCGGCACCTAAGATAAGGGAGCCAGCATACGCAGCCTAATCCAATTAGTTAGATTCCAAAGATGCTTAAGTGGACCCGGGTCCACTATTCACTCCTCCATACTCTATCGGCACTCAATGAACCGTCCCGGCTTCAGAATCATGATTGACTTCTGTTCAATCCGGAGCAGCGTAAGGAAAAGAAGTAGGCCTGGGCTGGGCACCGCTCCAGAGTGTCTTTTTCATTCTTCACTTCATTAGAACTCTTTATCTAAAGAAAGCAAGAGAGAGAAGGTCCTCCCGGCCCCCTAAGCCGACGCCACGCACCCTGCTGTCTCCGATGTTCTCAGATTCTGCGCAGGAATTCCATCTACTTAATGGACTCCGATGCTGCCTCTTCCCCGCCTCAACCTTTTAATATCTGCTGAGTCTTTTCTAGACCGAGACCTACTCCTAGGAGTCGAGAGCAGATGCACCTTGTGGTAGGGCCTCAAAGTGACTCTTGATGCACTCATAGTCCCTAGTTCCGATTTGAGTCTCAGTCTGCTTCCCTAGCTCTCAATCGTTGGGTCAGTCCAGGACAATACACTCCTTAGTTCTTTTTGAAGACTACTCTCCTCCCCACACACCTCTTTGTTGGTGAATCCATGTCAGTTGATTTGGTTGGAATCCCCATTCCTGAATCAAACTTTGCTACGCACCTGGGGAAAGAGTAGAAGTGCAGGGAGGGCGAGTGAGATTCTCATCTTATAGAAAGAGATAGAAAGCTGGAGGTACCGAGCGAGTAGGGAGGAATTTGATAGCGTTCAGTATCTTTCCCGATCTTATATCTGAATGATGAATGGTACAATCGGTCAAGCCGAGTTAGGTTCTTTGCCAACAGCTACAGAAAGAGATTTTATAAAAATATATTTCTATCTCTCTCTCCTCCGAAGTCATTATAATATGATCTGTGCGAGCGGATATAAGCGATAGAGGGCAGCAGCTCCGGCTCAATTCAAATAGGTTTGTGGCCCTCTTGATTAAGAGTGAGCTCGTCGAATAATACACTTTAAATTGCATCCAGAAGGGGCAAAGAATGGTGACGCGCTCCCCGGGGTAGAGTTTGAATGAAAAGGAGAAGAGCGAAAGGTGAGAAAAAAAAAAAGAATAGATGGACCTAAAAGAGACAAATCAGTCATCGATTGTTAGCACGACCATCAGAACATGACCTCCTATCTAGCATAGCTCCCCTAAGGTCTACCAATAGCACAGAGAGCTCAGAGATGGCGCTCATTTCCTTCTCTTCCATTAGATTAGAAAAGAGGAGGCTCCTAGCCTTCTCGACAGACCGAGTACCGTGTATTCAAACAAATGTAGTGATGAATAAGTGCTAAACATCATCGAAAGACATCGGCACTTCTGGTATACACTCCGGCCCAATCAATATCCCTCTCGAAAGGTCTAAGCCTATTGATGGTTAAGTCTATCAGATCTAGAGTAGTTAGCTAGCCGATAGAGAACTTCTATCAAGTTTCACTCTTCCCTACGTGCCATTCTCTCTATTTTAGGATTGAGCACCGACCGACCGCAAGATAACATACTTTACAGATGAGACCAGAAGGGAGAGATCGAACCACGAACTCAGTAGTCCGGAGCCGAAGACTTGAGTCCTCTACTCTTAAGTCAACATGCGCTTCATGAACGGGCCAATGACCGTTGACTAAATGACCTATGAACGGGCCTGGCGCGGGTCTCGGGACCTAATCAAGTTCCAGCTTCAGTATTCCTATGGGGCAAAGACTTTGCTAAAGAGTCAAAGCCAGATTGAACTCTTCGCTTCGCACCTTTATCCGGACAAGATGCCATTGGGACTAGTAGCTGCACAGTTCGATGAGTCAGTTGATCTTCCGCCCAGCTTCTATTTAGATTCTATTTCTATGGAAGCTCTCTTTTACTGAACTGAGCTATGATAGTCTAGAGTGAGAACTAGACAGATTGCATCATTGGGAGAGATGGGCATGATCGGCTGATTCCAAAGAGCGGCAACCGACCAACCGACCAACCTCCCATTTTTCCCGTGACTCCGAGGATAGGTGCTCGTAGGCAAAGTCACTCAACTCTTTGTCTTTTCCCGGTAGAGCCCAAGTATAGTTATACAAAGAAATTAGCGGGCTTCTCAAGACAGGATTGGGACCTTGTGGCAGGACTCATTTCCCCTGTGAGGACACTCTCCCTGTAAGCATCATAGATAGCATGCGGTCGAGAAGCTTTTCTTTAAGTTCTGGTGCGGTTCGGTATGCCTTGGATCTGATCTGTTCATTCTGAAATGGTCAAATTGACGCTTACGGGAACTTTCTCTCGACAGGGCTTGGGAAGACTCCCCTTATCCGCCCTGGCAAAAGAGCATCAGACTGATCCTTGAATCTCGTTCAGCAGCCGGGCCGCTCTGCCTGCCCTCTCTTCTTGTCCCGGACGAGCCAGACTAGCCAGTTGTTTGCAAAGAGCTTCTGTTGCTTCCCTTCGTTGCAATCCTCAAATGAAGCGCTAAAAAGAAAAAAGAAAACAGCAAAGTTTACTGCTGAAACCGCGTCAGTGAACTGAAGAGACGAGACGAGTTCCTCTAACTAAGCAATATTAATAGAATGACTCTAGAACTGAAGACCACCCCGGGTGAGCACGGATCCTCTCTTGAATCGGGTGCCTTCGCGTCTTGAGTTCGGCGTCATTGCATTCGCTCCATCTGATGCAATCCGCGCAGAGTCAAGCGACAGCGCGATCTCTGCAATCCGCTGCTGATCCATCAAAGCAAAACAGAGAGGCTTATCAGATCAGAACGGCTTCTCTTCACGGGAGGCTTATCAGAACGGGAGCTCATTTCTTGCTTCAGAGAAGGAGAGGCGAACGGGAGCTCTTTTCATGCATCTGAGAAGGGCAACGTCGGCTTTCTGGTTCATCTAAGGTCTCTCATCTCTTCACGGATCACCAAATCTAGTCCGTCCTTTTCTTATGTCGCTTCTCTTCACCACACCAAGACCAAGATTCTATGGTTTGAACAGAGTTGAGTTCGCTCATGGGCTTCTTGGGCGTCCACAATGGTAGGCTCAGTGGTAGGCGACGCTGCATTTCTATTCCTTTAAGGTGGGTTCGCGGTGGGTTCGCGATACTGCAAGATTAAGCGGTAGGTTCTATAGTTCACTCGCTCGCTCCACTTCACAGTTCTGCTCAGTTTCAGTTCGTTTCACGGGCCTCAAGTTCAGCGTCCTAATGGAAGCCTTTGGCTCTCACTCGCTTCGTTCCACTCGCTGGTCGGCTCTTTCACTTTGACTTTATGGGGGGGCGAAAGACTCCTTTTGTCAAAGCAACTGAGGAGCAAAAGTGACGCGTGGTCCCTCGACCACGTACATTCACTCCGGCAGCTGAGGCTCTTCATTATCGATTGGATAGCTGCTCCTCGACCAGTCCTTATTCTCGCAGCTCTTCCCAGGCCATGTCCCGAAGCCCAGCTACCATTTCATAAAACAAGAGTTGGGGGCGCGGGAGCATGCCTAAGCGTCTATTTTATCCCAGCCCACGATCGCCAACTAAGGTCTTTGGCCGAGGTGCGGGGATCGATCGCCTGACTGAGACTATAGAGTCCGGTGTGTACCTGCTAGTGCTCACTGGCAACTGGCAGGCAACTGGGCGGGAGCAGAACCAACCTGGCTAAGCACTCAAAGGGCCGCCCCCGTCCCGTCTTCCCGATCTGACTGCTCCGTGGGCATGATCTTCTTGCTTCTGCCTTATAGCGTCCTTGAACTCGCACCTCTGCCTCCTCCCTGTCCCCAACTTTGCACTGCACCATCTTGAATTGAATCTACAAAGCCCTCTCTCACTCATTGCTCCCTTCTAGAACTCAGCCTTGTCCTCTGCTCCACTAGTCTTTCGTCTGCCCTATGCTCGTCTGCCGCTCAACGAAGCTGTTCGCTAGTTCTTCTGAGATCGCATGCCGTCCCGAGCTCTCTTCTGAATTGGCTTCTCCGGCAAAGTTGGATTATTGGCTGAAGTTGGATTGGAAGGGCATGCCCTGTCTTCGAGACCTCATATGATATGCCTGGAGTGATGGTCGAGAACTCCTATCACGCGTCACGGATCTTAAATTGCTGAAACCAATTGCTCTTGCCTCGGCTCGGCTAGTGTCAATCATCAAGTTCTCGACCTCCTACTTTCATAGGTGGGCTCGTGGAACTCCTACGCCAGGCAGCTACTAGTCATTTCCTTTAATTTAAGGTGGGCTCGCTTCTTTCTTCTTCTCACTTACCCTTTTCTCTCTCTGGGACTGTCAAAGCTAGTCTGGCTGACCCGAGATTCATCGCATCGGTGGGATGTAGCGCATGCCCGATGCATTCTTCCACGGCCCTGCCCGGTTGCTTCCCGAGTTCTATTACTGACTTGAACTCTGATCCCCTTCCTTTGCTCCCCGTTGGTGAATGAGGAGAGGACTGGACTAGCTGGAGCGACTAGAGTGCACTAACAGACCAGAGGGAAGGCTGACTAAGAGCGGACTAGAGGACTGGAGCGAAGAGAGCTAACTCGGAGCGGAGGAGTCCGACGGCTCGGCAGCCATCAAATCCAGTAGGCCTTTGGTTCGCGTTCAAAGAGGTCTTAGAGGGGTAGAGTTATCTTATCTTTCTAATCCGACCGAAAGCAACGATCAATGAATCTTCCTATTCCTATCAAGGATCTCAGGCACCGTAGCACAGAGCCATTAGCCATTGATTGAAGAAGGAAGGTCGGCTCGCGTAACTTCGAGATTCTTATCCCCCGCCGGCTCCCCTTCCATTCCAGTCGGATGGGAGAATTGGACTTGGACCCGTGCCAGTGACTAGGCAGCATCACTAGGAATCCTGCCTAGTAAGCATTGCTTCGAGTGGTGGGCTTTGAGTTGTTGCTAGCTGACTAGGCCAGTGTGAAGAAGGAGACCTTTGAAGCTTAGACTACCTGGCCTGGTAAAGAGGGAAAGAAGGAAGTAGGCTACGTAAAGAATAGAATAGATACCGAGCGAGAGTTGAGTGCGTGAGGGCCGACGTAAAGGAGGCAGCGACCGATAGGTCGATTGTAGATCCTGATAGAGCTCGAGCGTATGCGAGAGGGCCGACACAAGAGTAGATGTAGTTGAGGCAGCGCAATACCATAATTTAGGTCGATTGTAGACCCTGATAGGCTCGCCCTACGGCCCTTTCATTTAAAATTGTTAGAGTAGTCTTGAGCCGCGCTCTTCTGCCATGCGAAGGGAAGATCGGATTGAAGAGCTAGCGAAGGCAATAAAAGGACTCTCTAGCTCATAGCCCGGGCGGACCTTGAAACCTATTAATGGACGGACTTCTTATTTGATTGTTGGATCCGTTGAAATGGTCAAGTAGAGCGGAACGGTGACGCGAAGTCCTCAAGTCCGAAGGGCTCCGTGGTCCGCTGTCTGCTCTAGTCCTTCCTGCCTCATGTTCTGGTTCCGTCTTTCCCTCTATTTTAGCCGAGACTTTGCTCAGGTCTGGATCATCTTCTCTTTTCCAAACGTTTCAAGTTTCAAAAAGATAATCTTTGGTTCCATTCTTCGTCGCTCACTGTGGTGGTATTGGTAATGTCATTGACCAAGTAGTCTTCGTCGGTTAGCTTATCTACCGACATGAAACTGTCCATCTTCATCAATTCAAGGTCTCTCTCTTCATTGCATATCTCAGTCACCGTACTCTCGGGGTTGATTCCGAATCTTCCATAGAGCGTTTTCGCCAAGGCTTCACTTCTCTCTTTGCATCCGGGTTAGAAAGTGCTAGAAAGCATATTCCATCTTATCGAATAGAGAGCCCCTCAGTGGAATGATGTCGTTGCCCAGGTCACGCGCATATTTCAACTCCTCGCTCTAGTACACCCGGGTTCTCCCTAAATGGGAAGAAGGGGCGGGTGATCTCACTAGGACAATCGACGTAGGCCATCCAAACTAGCCCTCGAACTGATTCTTCCAAAGGGGAAGACCACCGGGCATATGATAGGACCTCATTAGATGTGGATAGAGCGAGTGGAGATTATAGTTGTAGAGCTTCTCTCCGTAGGGCGGTCCGCGTGCCAAGCCTAGCCTGAGAAATCTGTCTTGGTTTATCGATTGGGAATATGGATTGGAAAGATCTGATCGTCCTGGAGGCGGAAGATCCGAAAATACGCTACAGAGATTCAGGGAATGCGCCGTTTCATTCTTGACTTCCGGTGCTACGCCTCGAACTTAAGGAATGAGTCAGAGGGCGGCACCGAAAGATGAGTCTTAAGCAGCAGTCCCGCAAAGAATAAGGGAGCTGGAGGAGGACTCGCTGCTGCTTATCTTTCTCCAGTGTAAGAGGGAAAGATCTTTCTACGTGTGTGACTTTTTGAATTGCCATGAACGACTCTTGCTTAGAGGAATGAAGATATGAGAACATAAAAGCACTGAAAGAAAAGAGCAAAAAGAGACTGGCAAGAAGACGAGAAAAGCTCTTAAAGCACTGGATCGAACACTGTATTGTCGGTGCGAGTGCTTTCCAAAGAGTGCGATAGCGACCGGGGTGCGTCCCATTCACGACTATCAGCTTGCTCTCGCATCTTGGCATCCTTAATTCCAGAAAAAGGAAGGAAGAGAGCCTAGGTAGGAACCGGAAAGCCTTTTACCATAAGACGGAAATCCGCCCATGAGGAATCCGAAAAGAGACTAGAATAATCAGACCTCCGCTGGTCTGCAAGCGGACTCCAATGAGTGGGACGACTCTTACCAACGATGCCCTTCATATCGAACAGCCTCTGACCCGTATCTGCTGAACGTCTACTCTCGACTGTCCTTCCAAAAGAGTCTTGCCAACTCAATTACCTTCTAACCAACCAACTTACCACATCAAATCCGACACGGAATAGCCAACTCATGGCACTCAAAGACCAATCTAACACGAAATGGGCATGTTCGAGCGTTGCAAGCAAGTAAACCCTAGCGTAGGCGATGTGATTCTTCGAGTGAGCCGGCGTACGCCCGAAAGACGTTGGAGTTTGAGAGTGAACCGTGTGCAATCACATAGCCCGGCAGGTCTCTAATCGACAACAACCAAAAGATACGAGATTTTGCAGGCGTAGCCAGCTTTCGACACAGATGGACTGCTCTGTAGAAAGCCGGAGCCGGCGGGCCCGGTCTTGGACTCGGTTGGATCTGAAGTCAGAACTCCTTGCGAGAGGAAGGGAAGACGTGCTCTCCCACTCGATCGAATCCTTAGGACTCTCACTCCAAAAAGTGCCAGGACAGGCTGGAGGATTTGCTTGCCTTAACACTGAACGAAGACAATTTATTGAATCTCTACTTACTCTCCGGGCCGGGTGGTGAAGAAAGAGACTCTAGACCGCAGCTGAGCCTCCTCCCGACCTCAAACCGGAGCAAAGGAGATGTCACGCAAGATCTAACGTTGCCCCGTGTGTAAGAATGGCTCTATTCGAAGGAAGATTGGATCGGGGGGTGAAGCAAACCATAAAGGAACTGCATTAATCAGTCTTATAGAATATCCATATCTTAGTCTTCTTAAGATTCCTGGCTGATCCGCTCAGCCAATTCACCAATCCGCCTGCCGCTCCAAGCCAAGCCAAGTAAGTACGACAGAGAATGTGCGATGAAGTGCTGGCGCCGGCTCGAACTTATAATAGCGAAGAAAGTGCTAATGTGGTAGAGAAGAAGCACTCAAAAAAGCACGGAATGCGCGGAGAGAGGCAGAGAATGTGCGATGTGCCTCGCCCAGGACTGCCTGCCTATGTCCATTTGCGTGACACATGCGATCACCAGGTTGAGATCGATAAGACTCGAGATCGGCATGGGGCCGGCTAGGGCTTCTCCATTGGGTTGGGGTAGTGGTAGAGGGAGCCTATCCGAGAAGGCTTGAATGGCAGTTTCAGGCTAGCGAATCTGACTCAGAATGTTTGCCACATCGCACATTCATTCAGTGTTATTGCCAGTGCTTTTTGACCGTCAATAAATGGGGACAGCTCGCCCCCTCATTCAATGGCAAGAGCTCCCGATTAGGCTGCATGCACGCACCTTTGATCGTGGTCCCCCCAACTATGCGTGTGCTCAAGTTCGATAGGGCTTTCTCTCCTTAGCTGTCCTATTCGAGGAGGCTTGTTCTAGGTTCTTTCTTTGTACGCGGAAGGCACAATATACGATTTCTTTCGCTACCACCTTCACGAAGACGTTCACTTTCTTTCACCACTCTTCGGACAGGAAGTTGCTCGGTTAAGAAAGTCAAAGGCACTTCTGACTTCTGGGACGTCGCTTTCATTTTAAATTAATTACTATGGTATGGGGAGAAAAGAAAAGGTTAGGGCTGGGCACCAGACCAACGGAAGAAGGCACAGAGCTCACGCAAACTAAAGAGGGAACTGAATCCACTCTATACGCAAGCAGATCGGACTGATAAGAGGAAGGAGCTATTGCGACGTGTGTAGCTACCGCTCCGTGGGTCTTCTTTATTCCCTAGTCCTAGGCAGCTTTGTCCTGTCTTTAATGTAGGAGTCTTCGTTCCTCTCTATTTCCGCTACTGGGCACCCGCAACCAGATGTATGTTGTGCCGAACCAAACCATTCACGAGAAGCGACAGCGAGAGGGCCGTACTATTAGGGCTCGAAATACAGATAGGAAAGAGTCAATGGAAAGAGTCAATGGTGTACACACCATTGACGACTATGGTATGCCTGCCATTTAGATATTCGACCTGTATTGTTGCTGCCTGCCATTCACGACCTGTTGCAAGGTGAGAGTTCATGGCTAAGATTATCCGACGCCATGAACGACTGGCCGTTGGGGCGTAGCAATTGTAGACTATCCTCAGCCATGTTAGACCTGTTGCTGTAGGGGCGAAGAGCTGCTCTATTATTTAAGCCGGGAAGGGGCGAAGAGCTGCTCTATTATTTAAGCCGGGAAGGGGCGAAGAGCTGAACCCAGGTATTTCAGGTTTGAGAGGACCCTTGACTTCCCTTCGCTTTCTTCAGATGGGTTTCATCCCTTCATTTACTTATATATAAAGATATGATATGCACTATGATGGTATAGTAAGAATAGATTGAATGATGGTAGTTCAAGGATGGTAGTGAAAGTAGTCCGTAAAGTGTGAAAGTTATCCCTCAAAAAAAAGCAAAGAGATAACACTTCTCACTCGAAGAAGGAGTTGGAGCATAAGACTAACTATAAGAGGCAAGGTCCCATGAACTTATTAATTTCTATCCGATGAGTGAAATAAAGCCTGTTTCTAGCTCGCCCTTTCACACTTTCTTCCCTTGGAGTTCATGGTTCATTCACAAATTACAGTAGATGGACAGACTACCTTATCCTTATTTGCGTGAAATAGAAGTATGTAGTCTACTAGATCGCACTTCCCATCCCTTCCTAAACCCTTCTGAACTTGCTGCACTTACTTATTTTCTAGGATAGTCAAGGGTATCCGTATTATAAACTCCTACCTCGTACCTCCCCATTAACTACGAATGCCCTATAGAGTCTATCGTTCGTCTCAAACTTCATCTTTAATCTATCGTTCGTTACCTTTCCTTTCGATCGAATGAACTGAATAAACCTTTAAGGGAAGATACCAGTTAGTGCTCGTATGCAACATCTGCTCGTACCGCTCCTGTTAGTCTAACCTTATGCAGGGGTTAGGGAATTGCACTATCGATCCTGCCCTTGCTTTAGTTCAGTGCTTCGCAGCCAAGTTTAAGGGAAGAACCTTGCATTTGATCCAACTAGGAAAGGATAAACCACCAGCGTACGAGGAAGGAAGGCGAGACTGAAGGAAAGGAGACAGCGTACGAGGAAGCGAGATATGAAGCTTATGCTCCTCTTTCTTCTTCCTTTCCTCTCGGTCGGCTTGCCTTAAGTTAAGTAGTTTAGGATTTGCTCTGGTTGAGAATAGCCTTTTGGATAACTGCTCTGGAACTGACTTATGACGATAGGTTCGGTTGTATTTGATTTGCCCTAACCTTCGGGAACAAGGGAAGCTGACCAAAGCCATTCAATTGACCCTTTCTTTCTAGGTTCCCTCTTCTCTTCCCTTTCCTCAAGTGCTTCATTCCGGTAGCGGAACAACTCCTTAACCTAACCTAAGCTCGACCCTTGCTTTCTTCGTACCATGATTCCTACTATGAACTATTTAATTGAATGATGGTAGTGAAAGTTGTCCGTAAAGGAAAGGTCTACTTTTCATTGTCACTTTTAACGGTTAGGTAATCTTATCTATAGTTTTATATCCCTTCGTTAAGGTTGAACAAGATTTTAGGTACACGCACCAGCAACTATACTAACCCTACGAGCTACCCGTTTAGGGCGAATGGATTGAGCCGTCCGGTTGGGAAGAGCTCGAACTCCCTCAACTCTAATTATATCTCACCATTCATTTCTAATCACCATTCATTTCTAACCATGAACTCTTGGAATGAAGAACTTGAGGACTGGGGAATTCCACTATCCAATAAGTGTTCTACCCTCTCCTCTCCTGAACCCCGTGCACCAGTTTATATGAGACTAAGGAGGGCAACGTCCTACGCTCCCGATCACTCTCCCCTTGCGCAAGAGTTTATAATGCTTCCCTTCCGGATGCAAGAACTTATTTTGTGTTTCCTAAGGTTGAAAGAGGACTCTTAAGAGCTTGAACTACCTTCCCTAAGGTTGATGTATGAGTAATTTTATACCGGTTCGGCTACTCTTCTACTCAGAAGAGCTTACTTGAAGTTTCAGTCGAGTTCCCCTTTCGATCGAATGAACTGAAGAGGTTGGGTTTAAAGTACATGCAAGAGGCTTTGTGCAAGGGAAGATGTTAACTGGAAAGAATCAACTGTCTCTATGAGGGGTAGACCGGAACCGAAGGGAATAAACACAAGATCCATTAAGGGAATGGATTTCCCTAAACTCTTAGCTCTCACCTTGTGCTGGTTATAAACTTAGATTATTGCAAGGCCCGAAACAATACATTCGCACTAAAAGGTCTCCCGTCTAACAATAATCAATATCTCTCGTTCAGTGCTTCTTGTCTGCTTCTCGGACTCGACTGAAACTTCCTTTCTCTGGACATAACCGAAGCCAAAAGGGAAGGGCTCGTAACCTCACCTTGCGTTAAGGCCTTTTTTTGATCACCTTGCAATAAGCAAAGTGGAATTTATTGTGCTGTGGTCCCCCCCTGAGTTAAGGTTTATTCGGTCTTTATTTTCTATCCGATGAGTGAATACCATGAACCGGGAAGTAGGAATTCACTCTTTTCCTTGTGTCCCTCGAACAATGATATGACTTCTATCAACTAATGAACTGCTCCTAAACTCATATGCCATGAACGTATATTAAAGCTTAGGCTCATTCTAAGGAGCGTAGCCGGAACTGATTCAACTCCCTCCGCCAGTTGCTTCAAGGTGGTTTTCTTTCCCTTCTGCTTCTGGAGAGTTTGAGCGCGTGCCATTTCCCATTCACAACTATCCGTTTGCGTGCCATGAACTGAACTCTCCCCTTACCGCCTTATCCAACCCAACCGAACCTAAGGGCTAAGCCAAGACAGAAGCAAATTCATGTTTTCTTCCCTAACCGAATGGAAGGGAGTCCGGAACCAGAACCAGAACTCGTGTACGTGTAGGGGAACTCAGGGAATAGTAAGGGCACTATAACAGCAATCTAGAATAAGAGCTACTGGACAACCGCCATTCCTCAAGCGGCTTCGACCAGGCATTAACAAGAAGTAGAAGTTAAAGGAGCTCCTGCGTTGAGTTGCTTCCTAAAGAATAAGATAACAGAGACTGAAAGCAACCCTATATCGACGAGAAATGAAAAGTACACCCAACTTTCTGCCTCTA